>FIZR01013971.1:0-57904 GCA_900060175.1 Ferrisia virgata | reverse complement strand
TTCGATGAAAAGAATCCTATAAGCATAACTTTACTTTTTTTTTTTTTTTTTTACTTCTACGCCCTGTATAAAAATTTATAAACTTTCTTCAAACTATAGTATCGTTACGCGAGAATATTAAGTGTAAAACGCATTTTATTTTCATTCAAGAAAATGTAATTTAATTTATTCGTTGTGTCAACAACAACGCTAAATAAGAAAGACAATTCGAACAAAATCGTTCGATGTAATTCTGCAAAACCACCCAGAACGCGGAAATTTGCGTAAATTACGTACACTTATAAACTAAACATTTCACCCGAATAAACGACGACGACGTACACTTCCTACTCATTTACCGTACCTACCAACCTATCATTCTTAATAGAAGCAATTCCGCGTAATTGATCGTAGCAAAAGTAAATCAACGTTGCGTGAAACGCGGTTTAACATGCAGTCGGCAGTTAAACGACCAATAATCCCTCTTTATCAGCGTTTACTCAATTCTTGTTGACAATCTGTAATATTACCGTACAATACATGGTTATGGCCAACAATACCTGCAAAACACACATAAAAGTCATTAATGATGAATTCTTCTAAAATACGATGACGTTGCCAATATTGTATCATTGCATCGGAGGAGGAAGGTGCCGAATATTCGCTTTTGTATATGATTGATGGCGTTAGCTGAATTTTTGTCCGCCTAGGAGAAGTTTTCGGTATTTGTATTTACCACCAAATGCTCGTAAAATTAAAAATCATTGTAATCAACATATTACTAGCTACCACAGGTAGGTGGTTACTCCACCTGTACCCAGTCGTAGTTCCCTATGCATAGCAGCGACAACATAATAATTCAGAACTGGATAACGTAACCACAATACTAGTTCAATGATCACGTATGGGTAAAGTTCAAACGCATCCTATATTTTCGAATTATAGGTAACAGATTGCGAACAACATTATTCACTCGTAATCGACATTAGTACGCCATTATTCTATTTCCACTTTATATAACATTGGTTAAAACATTCACGAACTTGTGGACTTTTATTTTGGCCAATTCAACGCATATACACGTATAGGCTACGTTGTTGCGGCTACAATTTTTGGTAAAGTTGGGGATCGAGGGAGGTCAATGTAATAAACATCGTGAAATGCGTGCATTAAATACAAACACAATAAATTATATACCGATGTACATAACATCTACATACTATACGACGAGAGAGGCGCTTAAAATAACGCGTGCCCCTAAAGCAAAGCCTTCTAATGTATTCATAACATATTGAATTATTCACCATCTTCCTCAGCTCGTGTTCGGTGTTGGGTTATCTCGACCTTCTAAATTACTTTAGTATTTCATATTTATCAAGATAAACAGTAATCCTTTTCTATTCTAAGGAAACTTAGCGCAGTAACGTCGAAGTGGATAAGTTTAATTTATTTCTATGGTGATAACAATTCTCATTGTGAGCTTGTTTTCGCGAAGCATTGTCTTTTAAAATTTATCAATTAAAACGATGTAAAGCGATTGAAAATCTTATTCGCGCGCTGGACTTCGTTTCATTAAGCGTTTAATGTAAATCTATAGTAATCTAACGTCTACTTTTAAATGATAGATAAACCTCTTGTTAATCGATCGATACTATAATGGAATACATACGTCCACTACCGACATAGGAATAACTCCGACTGTAATTTATTAAATCTGAACCAAATTTGAATTCTTAGAGAAATGGAAACGCAATATGGGTACACAACATTCCTAAGCAAAACACTTTTACTAGAGGAGAAACGTAGATAGATTTGTCTGATCCTGTTCGTATCAAATCACTATTTCTGTCATTTTTGACACAGCATACTAACAACGGTTTTTCATTCGGATAAGCATACAGATTTCATTCAGTCAGTTTCATTGCATAAATTATTTCTAACGCAAAAGTAATCAATACCTAATCTTACAGTAATGATTCTACGTAAAGTTGCATTAATCACGATTTTAAACTACCTACTGTAATATGTTAATCGTAAATATGAGTTTTAATTCCTAAGCTTTCTGCTTACAGATGTTATCAATTGTTTATCAACATTAAAAAATCCAGCAGCACTGATTTCAACCGGTCTCGCACAAATATGTTCTTGAAATAACTTTATCTACAAAAAAAAAAAAAAAAAAAAAAAAAAAAAAAAAAATTAGAAACAACACATTCGCGTCAATAAATCTGCCAATTAGAATGCAATAATATACTCAACTGTTAAATGAGTCCTTGAACTTAACCCCACAACAGGAACAGAGCTAAGAATCTTGAAAGTTTCGTGACTCTGAATACGAATAAAAAAGAAAGACAGTTTCATCAAACACAACAAATTACAAGTAAAATATCCTCTGCGATACCTTTATATTAACACACTTCTGCGAGCACGGTAGTTCGATTACAAACTTACCATTTTTTTCAAATCAGATCCAGCAGAACATATGCTATGTACACCGAAAAAATATGTAATCAAAATGGAAAAATCTAAAATCGATAATCGCCACTTATTTTCGAAAACGAATCGATAAAAATATGCCAACAGATCTGTAGGTATTGCAACGATGGGGATTAATAATCGCATTCCAACGGACGAATTTAAATCTTCAACGATACAAATTAATTCTTCATAACGATTACGACATGACTCCACATTGTTTTCTGTAGCTACTTTTTTGATTAATATTGTTTCGATGGTATCATTTAAATACTCAAATTGTCGCCGAATTTCAAAAAGGAACAACAAGAATTGAATAATTATTAAAATGCAAGTGCAATTATGATACACGGTGATAAAAAATTTCACATAAGTGAATTCGCGAACATTAAGCTGACCAGGTATAAAATCAAAAATTCGTGATAAATGAATGCTCAACGTAATACAAATAAATGTGCTATAATAAACACACTTTTCGTTTTGTGTTTTTAAAACATTACAATGACTTATTTTTAAAATTATTTTCACCAAAATCTTATCAGTTTGCAAGCATAATATAGTAGCTATTACATTGCTTACGCTTGCCAAACATTCTTCAATATCTAATCGTTCATTGTAGATTGATTTGATCGTACAGAAAATACATAATCCAACACGCGCCACGACCGTGAATATTACGTAAAAATTGCACCTTTCGTGACTTAATGATTGAAAATTATTAATAAAAATTTTCAAACTACAGATCCCTAAAATTTTAGCAAAAAATAAAAGAGGCTGTAATTTTTTGAAAAATAAATTTTGATTATTTTCACTACACTGTTTTGCATTCAACACGGTTATTTCGTGCAGAGAATACATTTCAATACAAGGACAAGAACACTAATACTAAGAATAGGTACTAAAAATTTCATAAAATCAATCAAATTAACGCGAACATAGTGAACATACGTATTAATCTAAGAAATATTATTAATATGAAAAATGGACTAAGTAATTTAAAATTCAATCAGATAATAAAAAGAAATGATTAGAAACACGAGTAAAGTTGATTTTGAAAAGTAAAAAATTTCACAATGAGGAACATTTTTTCCTTACATTAAATAAATTATATGTATTTCATGTACGAACTTAAATTAAAACTTTAATAAGTAAATATATACTTGTATCACAATTCAAAAATAACGAGAAAAATATTGAGAAATGGTACACTTCCATATATTAAAAATATCAGAAAACAAGCATAGATATAAAACTACAACAAACTTAGAAAAATTGAACACTTTCGAACTAAAATAATAATCTCTCAAATAAGTATAAATCATAGGTTTTCGATGGTAAAATTAGATCAGCGTAAAAGCTAACAATATTTTAATTTTTGTTTCTTCTACCGCGATGACAGACTACATATAATCATCGATTTAATAGCATCCTTGCGGTTGGTTTGAATTTTCTTAAAATATTGTAATCTACAACTACAGTTCAACATTTTACTTCTGAATATAAATAACATTCGATATTAAATAATTAATTACCTACCCGAATATTAAGAACTAAACGACATTAACGAACTCATATTTTTGATAATACTTACGATTCATTCAAACATAAAATTACAACGAAACGAATCACATTGAACGAGTAAATTAGTCCTCTATGTCGAGAACAAGGTTCTATTATTTAAGCATTGAAATTAGAACAAGAATCGCTACCCTTTTCATTTCTCGCCTCGGGAAACGCTACGCTGAAAATAACTTCTTGTATTCTCATTCGGCAAAGCATTTTATCCTTAGGTGATAAAAGTTTCATATATGGTAACAAACTGTCAAAAAAACATCTATCCTCATCTTCTGTTGATTCGTCAGATGTACTATTAGCAGAAACTACGATGGACTTTTTCTTAGACGAAACATTTGGCGAGTCATTTTGATTTAAATAGGCCAGAACGGATGAATCGAAATTATCAACAGTTAGCATTTCAATGTGTCTGATACCTTCTTTACCATTCAGTTTATTCGATAAATTTTCTAGATTAACGGGATCATTTTCTAGTATATATCGATCCTTTGACGAAGGTTTTCGGTACATATGATCACGCAGAAATGACATTTCATCGTAAAAAGGCCAGTACGTTTCAAAAGTTGTAGAGTTGTTATTCTCTGCTGAAGCATTAATCTCTCTGTATAACTGAGATCGATACGAATCTCGTAAATTTTTCCTTTTCGCTCTTGTTTTCTGAACTAGAACACAAATACTTAGATAAAATTATCAACTTTATAAGATTTCAAGAGTATAAAGTACCAATTGAAACCACAGAAGTAGTACTCTACCAGTATAATTAAGTTGTTCGGCAATTGCAATCCATACTGTTTTAACATGTTCGTAGTTATTATGCATCGAATGCGATCTATCCCAAATGCAAGGATTGCTGCGGACTAATTTAATTAAATTTGAACAATCTTCTTGATTCATACTGAATGTAAAATTTTATAAAAACTACTGCCAGTTGTTCTTTATACTCCTTGCGGTACAACACATTATTAACTAATTAAAACTGTAACTTCGGATATAAATTATGAATTAACTTTTATTTTTCACTTGAAGAGTTACATTAATGATATTGTTAAGAAATGAAGTGATAAAGATTAAAAAAAAATAATATTAAAAAAGTGATAGCGCTAAGCTAATCGCGCAGCACTCTGTTGCCATATAACATCGTCTTAAACCGAAACTCGCTAGGTTTCGCTGCAGATAAATTATTTGACAACCGTGCTAAAAACCTACTTATACTTTGGCGGGATTTTACAAATTTATAAAAATGAAATAAAAATGAAGAAGAATGAAAATACGAAATAGAACAAAAGTACGAACATAAGTAATACATGAAATTAAGTAAAACAATCACATTTTGAAATAGTTACCAGGGATAGAAGAACAACGAAGAACCGAGAACTAAAAACGTAAAGAACAAGTGATTTTAGAGAACAAGAATAAAAAAAGAACAGCAAAAGTTTAGTGATTGAAGAAAAAAACAAAAACAAGAACAATGAAAGCAATTTTACCATTTTTGAAGGACATAAAACAACTTCAGAAATCATTTGAAAGAACAAGAATAAGAACAAGAACAATTGTTTTTCCACTTTTCTTCTTTTTTTTTTTTGAATTTCAAAAAATAATTCCTTGATTTGTTGTAATTTAAGCGGATTTTAATGATTTTTCCAAGGTCTTACTCTTGTTTTCATTAACTTTTTCAATGATTCGACGACTTCTAGATGAATTTTCAAAAGTTTGGAGGATTGAGTTGTTGAGTAAAAACCAACGAGAACGAGAACAGAAAACTAAACAAAACCAAATAAAGAACAAGAAGCAGAAAACGAGAACAATATTTCAAAGCCTTGAAGAACAAGAAGAAAACGAGAACAAAGTTTACAAATCCTAAATAAAAACAAAACTAAAAAGAACAAACATGATTTATGGGAACAATAACGAAAACCAATACCAAAATTCACTCGTTTTTCCATCCTCAACAATTACCTACCTAATCATTTCATTACTTGAATAGATATCAAAATTGAATGCTAATTATTGAATATTGAAATTAATATGAAAATATTTTTTAAAAATCAACAACAACTGCGAAATTCAACTGTACGTATAGCTGAGCTGGAAGTTGAGCATATTCACAAATACCTACCTTCCTAATTCTAACTTTGCATCTCTCATAGTTTTTTTTTTTTTTTATTATTTATCATAAGTTTCAGTTCAATTCATTCATTTTTAATACATATTTGTTAATTTTTAGAAACTTTAAAGTTTCAAGTTGCATTGATTATTTTTTTTTTCAGAAGTAGGATAAGAAAAAATTAACGAAACGTCTAAATGAACAACCAATCAAACTGTAAACCCAGTACATAGGAATGAAGTAGAATTATAAAGAAAAGAATCCTCGTGCTATTTGTTATTGATTTTCACGAAATTTTATTATTCGGTTCATTCTTCATTCCTTCATTCACGGTGTTTCAGGGTAGAAGTAAGGGATTTCAGCCAGTGACTAGACAACACATACTAAGTTCATGTACCTATGTATGTTTGGCTAGCCTTTGAACTGCACAGCCTGAGTTATTCTGATTTAACAATTTTTCTCCAATTTTGTATGTTTTTCAAGCAAGTGCAGCTATAGAAAAATAGGTAGAGATTTGGAATTTATTCTAGAGAAAGGGGAATTTTATCTAGATTACTGAGGTGTAATTAGTTTCTGTAATAGCAGCACAGGTAAGGAAGCACTTAATAAAGAAATTTCAAAAACGTGCACCACAACCTTCAATTTTCATTATTTTTGTTGAGTTATTTAAAAATTTATTCCCATGATACATCAATTTAATTCATGTTATTGTAAGAAAAAATATCGTTCTTTTTAATGCCGTAAACCTCATCTCCCTACCTTACTTGAGTGAAAAATAATTGAGTACTTGAATTCTAAGAAAGAGGAATGAAATTTCAGATAAGCCTAATTTCTTATTACCTACTTTTGAGGATTCAAATGCTTATAACTTTTCATAAAAATGAGATAAGGATATGCGGATTACGGCATTGAAAGGAGAAAACGTTTTTCTTCCAATCACATCAATTTAATTAGTGTATCAAGAGAACAAATTTTTAAATAATTCAACAAAAATTATGAAAATTGAAGGTTTTGGACTTCTGATGCACGTTATTGGCATTGTTTTATCAACTACGCTTCCCTGCGCTGCTATTACAAAAACTAACTACACCATGGCAATCTGGATAAAATTTTCTTTTCCCTGAAATAAATTTCAAATCTCTGCCGGATTTGGTTCTCGAGCAGCACTCGCTCGAGAAACTTTGAATCCGAGTAGAATAGTCTCTCTGCGACTCACAGGCTAACATCACACACGTTTAATCAAAATAAATTCTATGGAAAAATCTGAGCTTTTTTCCGTTATTCTAGGAAATCAAGTTGAAAGATGAATTGGGATTAAGACTAAAAAAAAAAAATAAATGAATAATACTCAGACTCACATGTTTATGTAAACCGTGATCCCGCTTTAGTCGGAAATGACATGAATAACGTTTTTAACCAGTTATCAGTATGTTTGATGTACATAGGCAGAGGTGCTCAGATAGTACATTTTACAAGTACGAACATTACATTTATACAATTTTGTTACTGTATTTATTTCTACGAATATAATCACATTATTTCTGATATCAGTATTTATTCATAAAATACAGCGTATCCGACCGTTCCGCGTACAGATAAAACACAAATAATGACTTTTCAATTTCGAATAATAAAAAAATTTAGTTGAAAAAATGTATTAAAAACAAATAAGTATAATTGTGCTATATTTAATAAAAATATTCGTGTAGCAGGCAGGCATAGACGCACCCAGAACATTTTTAGGGGAGGGTTAGAATATGAAAAAAGAATAAGAGGTAAAAAGGTAGCGTTATAATGCTACAATTATATCGCCTGGAAAGAATTTTTCAAAACATTTTTTTAGAAATGAAAGATAAAATAAGCCTAAACGAATCAAAGACGACAATTTTAAACATATCACGAGGAAGTGTTTCAAAAATCATTTTAGCGCATTTTTAGGCTCCATTTACTGGATTTTATTACGCTTTGAAATTAAATCATTTCAAATAAGCTTCAAAATTTCTGAGGTGGAAGAGCTACAGCCCTCTAGTCAGCCCCTTGGGTGCGTTAATAATTGCAGGTTTACTTACTTCTTTAATAAAATAAATGATCGGACACTCTGTACGTATGTAGATATAATAATATCTTATTAGACGAATAAATTGTTCCTGACACAACTTACAATATATGGTGAAACAATCAGAAAAGTACAGTTTATCTCAAGTATTATAGATGATCATTTACAACTGACATTATTTACTACATTGTCAAGGTCAATTTAAACAGGAAGAAACAAAGTTGTACAGTTCGTTGGTTTACATATTATACAGTTTATACTGGATAGACACCCTCGTATGTACATATTGGTGTAGCAAAATCAGAATAAGAAAAAATTTAATTAAATTAAAAAAAAAAAAAAAGAAAAATTATACGCCTTATTTTCATAACTAATCGAGAATCTCAGTAGCTTTCCCAAGATTAATCATCATAAACAGTACTAATTTTTTGGGCCCTATCCAATGCTTGAAAAAAAAAATTCCCCACGTGAAGTTGCACTCAAGAATTCAGGTAATTCGGCGGAATAGATACATATGTAGACACAAAAGTAGATAAAAAAAATAAACCTTTGAGTAATAGAAAGAAACAGAAGCATGGTCATTAATAATTCCAACGTCAGACCGCCAAAAATGTAGACACCTATCAAAATTTAGCTAGAAGGAAATACGTGAACTGCACATGATGAACTTCCTACGTTCAATCAATGGGTTTCCTTTACAAAATACGTACGTAACTGGTACCTTAATAGTTCATATAATAAATACTAATAAGAATTAACTCCTTCCATTCATTTCTATACGGTTCCACGCGGAAAATCCCAAATCTATAGTAGTGATGACGAATACCTACGTATAAGTTTTTCCCCACTTAACAACTTCAAGGAATAGACGACGCTCGGCAAACTATGCAAGTACCATGATTCACACAGATTACACTCACACTTACAGAGCTTCGTCTGCTTCAACAATCCACGTTCATTTATATTAGGCCACATTCTTGACTTCGCATTCAATCGTAATTTGTGAACGTGAACGTTGGTTGTATTTTTTGTTCGAGTTGTTCAGTTGATTTTTCAAATCTAGGTGAGTTGATATTTTCATTTAAGATTGTTTATGTACATGTAACCACAATTTTTCGTTTGCTTATCATTTTGCATGTAACATTAACACTTGATAAATTTTAAAAGCTATCAATTTTACGAGAATTTTTCGCTACCGGTTTCTTTTTTTAAAAATGAAATTATACGGTGTTTTTTTCAAATTAGTGAATTAATGATATAGGTACAATTTGATATAACGAACGAGTCTTTTAACAACTGAAATTGAAAATTAAAAGAAAGTAAAATTTACATAATTTACATTTGAATTGTTTTAATTTCTAAAAATGATAAATTACCAATCTAGTGATCTCAATTTATTAAAATCGGCGCTGTTTGTAGAAAAAAACACTATTTTAAATTCCATACTGAGGTAACAGCTTCATTCGTGCTGTGAACGAAGATGACTATGCAATAAATATGATTCCCAGTATTTTTTCGTCGTTCAAGATAGAAATATAAATGTGATGTAATTATTAAATAATATTTTCAATGTTACGAATGTTTTCTATCAACGTAATTTTCTCGAAAGGAACCAAATCACCGGCTATTTTTCATTTCGCATAATCCTATTCCTTATTACTTAAAAGTATTCCCAATCTACACATACACTATTTATATTCGCACACAAGTCATTTTTATTCTTCATACAGTTGAACCGGTTTCTCGTAGACCAATTGTAATTTATAGTTTCGTCGAACAAGGTCAGAATTAATAGCTAATGATTTTTTTTAATCTCCTCCCAACGTTCTCTTCGTGTTGCTAAAATTACACAGCATAAATTCAGTCAAGGATAATAAAATGTACATTTTGTACCTGGAAACGTTTTTTTTTTTGTTTCACGTACTGTATATGTGTAGTGAATTGGAGCGTTTTATTCTTGGGATAATTTTTTTTTTTTTGTACTAATGATGCACACATGGTCATAGGCGTCGCTATAATATACGTAACCGTATGTACAATGTACATTTGAATATACTTTGTCAAATTCCAACTGTTGACTCATTTCATGATAAAAACTCGCATCCAGTTATAAAAAAATCTTGTTTTTTTTCATCTGCTATGATATAATGCTCGTGTATAACTGGACTGGTTTCTCGTTTACCTTCCAATATGGACAGTGCATGGACTACGGACATCGCATACCATTTACAATTTTGTCGCTTCGGGATAACTGAGTAATTAACGTTCGACTTTAACCAACACATTGCGGGATTTCCGTTCGTACCTATCTGTATTTATAATTCGTTTGAAAATTATCGTATTTAAATTAAAAAGGAAAATAAGTTAAGAGAAAATCTGCACCAGGTAAACATAAATATGTAGGTAAAACCTTGCCCAAAGTAATAAAACATGGCACGCGGTGGCAACTGAAAGCATGAAAAATAAATGTTTAAATTTCTTTGATGGCCTTCATACTTATAGATACACGGGTACAATATCCACTATGCATACAGCATTAGGTGCACAGAAAAATAGACAATAATAGAGTAAACTTATACAGGTACATTGAAATTGGAACCTGAACTTCAATCAAAACTTTCGATCGGTCATGCAATCAAATTATTTATCGATTTGGTATTTATAATTGTAAAATAATATGTTTTTTTATGACATCAACAATGAAAAAAAAAAAAAATTGATAGGTCAAACCCTACTATCTTAACTGTCGATCACCCGACCACTCCCCATTATATTCTGACATCATACGTACGTAATACGTATACAAGTATAAAATATGTAACAAAAATAGCAACGAACTGTTACCATTCCTTACACACCTCTCACTCGTAGGTAGGTAAACGGTACACTTTGGAAAAAAAAATACGTGTTTACTTTCACTTCAATTTACATCGTGTGGGCACTTCATTAAAAGTAAATTCAGAAAAGGAAATCTGCGTTGGAACTCGTGGGTTTACAAACATTACTGTGTAGTACTGACCACGATTGGCATGTATCGTTTAGAAATGAAAAATGCACACAGGAAATGTGGGAACGAAATCTAGATTATAATTATACTCGCTTCCTATTTAAATAAATACGTACTCGCGTAGGTTACTGTAGGTAATTTTTTAATTAAATCATCGACTCGAAACTTTTTTTTTTCATCCAAAAATGTCTTTTTTCAAAGTTACATTGTAAAACTGGTAGGTAAGGTTAGGTACCTACCTAGTTTCATTTTCAAAAAATTTTGAATCGAAATGATACGAAATCATAGTCAATAAAATTACATTCTATGAAAACCCATTCGATTAAATTATTCATACGTATTTCTATCACGATTATTGCGCAACCAGCTGTAAAAGCATAAAAATTACTGAATTGTAGGTACCTAATGTACGAGAGTGTCTGCAATACTAAGTACACATATACTACGATTTTTATAAATAACTAACACTGTGAGACACGATTTGCGTGTTTTTTGTTTAATCAAACGATCAATTTCATGTCCTTGTACGGAATGTTCTTCTAATTCAATTTTTTTACTTTACTTTTTTTTTATTTTTACAGAAAAATGACTATCGATTTTTACTACGCTCCAGGAAGCGCTCCTTGCCGCTCGGTCATCCTAGTTGCTAAAGCTCTAGGAATTGAACTGAACATGAAACTCACCCACTTGCACGAAGGAGAACACTTGAAACCAGAATTTTTGAAAGTAAGATAATAATCACGATTACAAATGTTTATCATAAGTACCTAAGTGCCTATGGATGGGTAGCACTTATCATAAGTACAACTTCAGCGATTTAGTGAACCAAAAACTACCAGCAAACATATCTAATTACGTATACGTATTTGTAATACTTAAGAATTTTCGCCCTAATTTTTGCGAATTATTATAATTAGGTGAATTGAAAAGAACACATTGCGATTTCCTAATCAGTGGTACGGAAAGGGTGGTGCAATATACTAAATTTCAACTTCCTAGTTCAACTGGGAGGGAATTTATGCGAGGAATAAATTCAAAAAATGATGAAAACCGACCAAAAAACTACATTTTTGGAACTGTAAATGGGTTCGATGAGACTGATAAGTGGAGACCCCCCCCCCACGTACCCAAGTACATCTAAGACCACGACCAAATGAACATACCAAATTTCAACTTCCTAGCTCAATTTGTAGGGAAGTTATGCGAGAAACAAACTCAAAACATAAGAAAACTCACCCAAAAAACCACATTTTTGAGCTGTAAGAGACCCTCAAAAAGAACATCTACGACCCGTACTAAGCGTCTATACCTGATTTCAATGTACTAGCTCAATCTGGAGGGGAGATGGAAGAGGAACAGCTTTTTTTCAAGGTCAAAAGGAGGGAAACCTCGTACATCTCACCTTAATTAACCTACGAGACTCATTTTTGGATACACTACATAACTTCGGATTGTCTATCGATTGGCTTCTCAGCTCCCTCTCCCCAAATTTGCACACAACTGGTTTTAAAACCGAGGTCATTCGCACTCCAGAATATTGAATTCACCGCCAATCGAAGCCCATTTTCTAAATTTGATCTATTTTGGTCGGAATAAAACTGAACAAATAAATATCTGCCTTGGCCAAATGGTCTTCCAGGATCCCAAAACGGATTTTGTGGATAGTCCCATTTTTCTGCCATACGTCGATAGACCATAATAGTTTGGTTTTCATTGACAATATGACGCTGAAAAATCAGGCAAAAAATCCTAATCCTAACGGTTAAAACTCCTTAATTATTTGTGTTTTGTAAAACCCAACCATTTTCTAGCCAGGGATGAATTAGTTGAAGGGAGTGGGGTGAATTCCCGGCAGGGCGTTTCTAATCTGATATTTCACAAGGGGCTTTGATGTTGCCAATGATTCCCTCAACTTGACAAATCATCAACAACAGATATATGAACCTTAAATTGAAAATAATTCTCGTCGATAAAGATGAATCGGGGCTTTTTTGAAATAAACCTGGCTCTGAAATTGATTTCTATCTACTGCCTCTATTTTTGACCATTGAGAATCTTACTTTTTAGTACAATCTCGTATGTAAGTCATATCGTTCATTCCACAACATACTTGTACGATTAAAAATAGCGGGAAAGTGATACTAATCAACCTTGAAAGTTGAACCTTTGGTAGAAAGATTATTTTCATGTTACCCAGTTACCTAAGCTACCTCAAAAGGCATTATTGATATGCTAATTTCAGGGTAAAAT
Source organism: Ferrisia virgata (assembly GCA_900060175.1). NCBI lineage: Eukaryota > Metazoa > Arthropoda > Insecta > Hemiptera > Pseudococcidae > Ferrisia > Ferrisia virgata. The sequence goes on along the minus strand of FIZR01013971.1, from coordinate 44,458 downwards.
TCACTAGTTTGCAACCCTTTCGAAAAGAAAACATATAATTTCGTGTTGAAACTTTTTTTGCTCGTAGATGTTGAAAAGTTACGTAGTAATTCATAATTGATTAGGCAATTGATCATAATTTCAGGATAATCCATCCTTAATGTTTACACGAAGTTACTCATTTAACTTTTTTCATATGTACCAAGTGATACCTAAATTTTAAGAATGTAGTATTACAATTTTGATAATTATCCTGTCTAAACCGTATCAATGCACGAATGAAAAATATACTTCGGTATTTAAACGTAGTAATTGGTATATGAACTCCTGAAGCAGATAAATATTATCTTGGATCATGCATGACAGAACACAATGCAACACTTCATCAAAAAAACAATACAGTACTGATATTTATTCTCAGTTTAGTATTTTTTTTTTTTTTTTAACTGATAACGATAACATATTATTGTACATACAATACTCCACTTTTGAGCTTTCAAAGTTCTAAACTTGCCATATCAGAGAACTCTGTTTATTTTGAACTGTATCAAATGAGGTAATTTATTAAACATTGCGGTCATTACTACTAGATGACGCTTTGTACTTTTGGTAGTAGTTGAAAAAAAGTATAGATGGCATTATATATGATGGATAATATTTTCTCATTCCAACTAAATTATTCGTTTTAATTTCAACCCAAAAAAAAAAAATAAATGTAGAAACTAACCAACTTCTTTTTCTTTTTTTTCAGCTGAATCCGCAACATACTGTTCCAACCATGGATGATAATGGTTTCTCACTGTGGGAAAGGTAAGCAACGTCGTACGAATACACGTTTCACGCATAATCAGAGTATTTAGCTATATGAAATGATATTAATCTCGTATTTAATTTTTTAGTCGCGCCATCAATATTTATTTGGTTGAAAAATACGCCAAGGATGCGGCTTTATTGCCAAAATGCCCGAAAAAACGCGCTCTCGTTATCCAAAGATTATTCTTCGACGCCGGAACCTTATACCAAAGATTCGGTGATGCTTACGTAAGCGCTTTAACATTCAATAATTCGCCATTTGAAGTGTTTATCGATGACAGTTTTATTAACGTTAAACTATACTCTACAGTACCCACTCATCTTCGCCGGTGTACCAGTACCTGAAGATAAAAAGAAAAAGCTTGAAGAAGCATTCGAGTTCCTCAACACATTCTTAAGCAGCAGCGAATACGCCGCTGGTGATCAAATTACCTTGGCTGACTACAGTTTATACACCAGTGTGACTTCAGTAACGGTAAATATTTACTTTGATGTCACGTGAAAAAAATTTTCTTTCATGTTTTTCCGAGTCATTTCGAAAAACTGGCAGCTTCGCGTACAGCCCGTTTAGTATTCATCGTTTCACTAAATGTGATAATTGGTTTGAAGATTTTTTTTGATAATTTATGCACAAATTGATGTATCATCTACCATCGAGAGGAATTTATATTGTTAGTTAAGACCATATGGTAATTTTTAGTGTAGGCAACCTACCAACCAGGGTGGATTGATTTTCGCGAATTTCGGAAAATTGACTATGGCTAGTTGTTAATATTTGCCAAATTATCTCAAATTAACATGGTGAAAGCTTTAGTCCTCCAAGTTCAAATTTATCTGTACCAGCGAAAGCTCAAAGCTAAAAAAACACCAACATTAAAAATGGATTTAATATTGTTATTTTTATACTCAAAATAATCAACAATGATAATTTTTCATTCCTACTTTCTTATAGACGGAGACGATAAAAACGTTATTTTTCAGACTTTTTGAAATATCTTAAAATTATTTGAGAACAGTTGGTTTTCATCAATTTAAATAGATTTAATATGCCATCTTAATGCATTCAAGTCATCAGAAATTTTTTTTTCACTTTACTAATTTTTTTCGAAGAATAAGAAATCGAGGGGAAAGACTGATTTCTCATTAAATTAAGATATTTAAGAAGCACTGGAAAAAGTAAAGAAAAAGTAAAATCACTGAAAATGGTTTAGATGAATTAAAATAACTATATTAGGCACATTTCAATTGTAATTTTTTCAAAATCGAATTTTTCTTGAATTAGGTAGATATGTTAAAATATTTCAAAAAGTTGCAGTGGAAATAAACTTTTTTTTGGTATCTCTCAAAAAGGAGATAGGAATAAATAAATTATCATGTCGACTATTTTGGATAAAAATACCCGTATTAAACCCATTTTTTATGAATTTTTTTTTTACAATGTTTGGTATTTTTTAGCTTCGAGCTTTCGCTGAGAGAGGATAAATTTGAACTTTGAGGGCTAAAATTTTCATTACGCAAGCAAGAGGTCCTTTGGCAACTATTAAGCTATACCTGTTCCCAATTTTTAAAAATTTGCGTAAATTGATCCATCCTACTATTTACTTGGAAGTTTCATTATAATAATTATTAATTATCCTAAAAAAATTAATTTTGTAAAAAATGAATTCTTTTATAATTATAACTTGATTATCAATCGATACATGAAAGAAAATGATGAAATTGAGAGTAATTTCTAAAAATGAAATAGTCAACTACTTCCTTACAGCAGAATTAATTCAATTTTTCGTTTTACAGGCTGTTGACTTTGATATCAGTAAATACCCGAATGTCACCAAATGGTTGAGTAAATTGAAAACCGAACTGCCAGCTGAACCCGAAGGTATCGGTGCCGATGCATTCCGTCAATGGTATTTGAGCAGCATTAAAAAGGATTAATCTTCAAACATCAATTTATACATCCTATTTTTTTCACTATTTACATAAGATTTCGTGTTTTTTTTCCCCACATCATGTCACTATATGTTCATTGACTGCCGTGTGATGGAATGAGTTTTATATTTTTAAATGAATATTTCGTAATAAATTAATTTAATCACTGCAAAAATGTCTCGTGTCGTTATAATCAACATACCTGCGGCGGATATCGTTTAACAGGTGTGGTATGTTTTGAAAACAATGACTAATTTTTGGCTTTCCTCCAGTTAACGTGCGGTTAGAAAGTGTAAAATTCTAGTATGCTATGTACTTGGGTTCGATTTTATCGCAACGAAATTTTCGCAAATGAACGTTTTACATTACAAAAATATCGAATTTTTGAGCATTTTTTAACTCTCGAAGTGTAGGTATGGTATTTATTTTTTCAAAGTAATTTATTCAATATTATCGATAAACAGGAAAAAATTATTCTACAGTATAACGATCGAGCTTTCAGAATATTTACTTATTCTTATATCTACCTGTTTTGTTGGGTTGACGAAAAGTTTCACGATAATAATAACGTGGGTCGATTCCAAGTAAAAATTTCAGCCTTTTAATTTTACCAACGGGAATAATGCAAAATCTTTACTCGATATTTTTATTCACTAATCGCTCGCTCTTCTAATATAAACTTCTAAAGTATTCGATTCGTCGAGTATACGTGATTTGTTTCCATTTTCACAAATTCTTTTTAGATCAATAAGAGGGGCAAAAATTCCAAATATGTATCCATTTTTCTTTTTTCAAACAAACATCGAGTTCGCCATACTCGTCGTATTTTTCTTCATATTTACGAATTTTACCAACATAAATGCGGTGGGTTTTTGTTTTCAAAATTCGCACAAATCAATAAGAAGTAAACAGCTAAAACTATAAAAGTCAATTTCTATATATTCGTTAAACTTGATAATGTATTTATTTATGTTTTGAATTTTTAATCAAATATGACGTTCATTTCAAGTTTCAAAATAACTATAGGTATGATTTTCAAACAACGATTACTATTCATTAAATGGTCAATAAGAGAAAATTATCCAACAATTTTTCAAATTCTTTATATTACTTGTCGTTATTTTTACTACCACCAAGTAGGGCTTATTCAAAAATTTGATATATGTACGTATAAAATATGTATAGCTACTTCCCACAAAAAAAAAAAAAAAAAAAAAATGCTGTTTTTTTTCTCAATCTATAATGTAAACGCGGGCTTGTTTGTACAAGGGTCCCATTTTTTTTTTTTTTTTTAAGAATTAAAAAGGGGGTTTTTAAAAAAAAAAAAAAAAAAAAAAATGCTGTTTCTTTTCTCAATCTATAATGTAAACGCGTGCTTGTTTGTACAAGGGTACCATTTTTATGGCAATTTAGAGCACGTTCTTGACACAACATGCAAGATAAAGCGAATTAGCGTTATTTCACCAAGTCAGCGTTATTTTTCATTTCAGACCCGCGTATAAAAGTAGATATAGGTGGTACAGCCGAAAATGATACGGTTATTATGTCACTAAAATAATTAGTTTTGGGTTTTCGAAAGTGTAAAGATTCCAAAAAAAAAAAAAAAACAAAAACAAAAAAAAATATAATTAACGCTCGAAAAATTCTATCATTTAATCGCCAAACATACGAAATCCTTACTTAGAATTTCATTAAATTTTAATCGCATGTAGTCAACGTGTGATATATGAGGATGGTTTAAACGGTAAATTATTTTGCTTCGATTCGCAAAACACGCGGTAAATCAACGCTGAGAAACATTTGACATAACACACAACATTCGTTTAGATTCATGTTTATCCATCGCCTAAGCTGCAGTAAGTAATAACTCACCTTTATTAATGCAATTTGGTCAATAATCGTACAATAATTGTTTTAATGGCGGAGCTAAATTTTCAACTTTACCGTTATAATCTTTAGTTAATGTTACAAAATATCCTGCCGTTAAATCTACATTCGGTAATACGCGAGCAATGCCATCTCATAAAAGAAGGTACCACACTATAACGTGCGATAAGTGAAATGACGTTATTTCCCTTTTTCGAGGTATTCTATAGTTGTAGAATGCTCGATATAATTGTTACGATTGTTCAGCTTTAAGGATCAAGTTTCATATTTAAAATAATCTTCTTCAATGTTAATCTACTATATAAGTATTGTGAAATGTACATCGGTATCGAATTCAACGAACGAATTTCAATATTTCAATTTTTCTTCGGGGAGGGGGGACTATTTTTAAGCCATTTTCGTAGAATGAACTAAATAGCAACAAATAAGAATCATTAAACAGTAAATATTCGACTTAATCACGTATGTATCCAAATTGAAGATTAAAACAGACCACGATCAATTAATGTATACCATACTTAAAATATCTTAATTAAAATCAAATAACAACCATCGAAATGATTCATTTCTCTTTTCATTGCTCATCACAACCTCATATTTTTTCAACAAAAAAAAATGTATATTTGATACTAAAAAAAATTAAAAAAAGCAATAATAAAAAGGAATTAATTTCCACCCAAAAAAAACTCATCTAGCTCAAGATTCGAGTAATGGATAATGGTGAGGGGGAGGGGAATTAATTTAGTCGTTTGCAATGTTTATATTTCCTGTTACTTGTACCGCACAATATCCTTGTTCGATTCGAGTTGAATTATTATAAATATAGGTGGGTAAAAACGCTCTAGACCGCGTTATTAAATATAATCCTATTTTTACGATAATTTCATTCGATTAATTTAATTTCAAGCATGATTACACCGTTAAACGTATCCAATTATGCCTATACACGGTGTTTCATTTCGAAATATTTAGAATTCATTTAGGGCAAAGTGTCATCCAAAGGTGTCTGATTTAAATGGAAGATGAAAAACGACGCTAATACCTTAATTTCAATATTTCTCCCAACTACATGAGGATTAGACGTTCAAAGAGCTGTTTTTACATCATTCGAACTACGTACCCATTTCGAACGAAATATAAACGAAAATATCTTCTAAGATTACTTTTTCACACAATGCAACAAATTTTAAAATTAGAATTTCTCTCCTCAGCGCCTAAAGAATTTTTTAAAAAAAGCACGTAAATTTAAGGTTGTACTTCTGCCATGATAATGCTGCAACTTCAACTATACAAATGTTAATAGGCTTGCCAAGTCTGCGATTTGAAGGGGCGTGTCATTCATTATGGAATACCATTTCTCTCTTTGTTACAACACAGCCCTTTTTACTTCGTACTGCACGTAGTTAAAGTACAGCTTAGTTACAACTTATTGAAATCTAAAATTAGCTGAGAAAATTTTCTAAGCCTTGAAGCTCCTCGAATGCTGAAATTGGATAAGGTACAAATAAGATTTTCTTAGCGGAGTTTCACAAGTTTCTCAAGTATATACGAATTATGTAAAATTGGTCATGTTGATAAATCATTTTGTGATAGGATTAGGATTAGAGTACCCATCTTGACATTACGCCTGAAAAGAACGTTTAAAATCACCACCAACAGACGCTCCTTACTTAAAAATATTTTCTCGACCATTATTTGTTTCATAAAGCTATGTTATTCAAACAATAAAATTAAAGTAGTGTAGGTTCGTTTCCGAAATCAGGCATCATTTTTATCCATAACTCCGAATTTTTCTCCACATCATTCAATTTACAAACGCGAAGTAAACGCATTTTTTTCGGCTTCACACCCCAAAAAAAATTCAACACGTAAAACTGGGAAGAGTCAAAAACTCGGGAGCTGACCAGATACCAAATAAAAAATTATACTCATACCGAGTTCATTTTATGCGAGTTTTGAAATTAAAAATTAAAAAATTTCATAAAATTACCTTATTTTTTTGTAAATAATGAAAATGGCAAGAGTTGATAAGGAAGGATTAATTCACATTTGGTGAGCGAAATTCTAAAATTCTCAAGTAAATATTCAATTTTATCGAGTTGAATATTTTTTAGGATGAAAGTAAAATGTCTCGATTAATAAACAGCTTGTCTAAAAGAATACCAAATTTTAACTTTATAGAATAAGAAAAAACGACAAAAACAACTTCTTTGGGGTTGTGAGAGGGTGCGATGATGCTAAGAAGTCTAGACCCCTCAAAAAGCACATCTAGGTCCCTTACTAAATCTACATGTCAAATTACAACTTCTTAGTTCAACTTGGAAGGGAGTTATGCGTGGAACAAACTCAAAAAATAAAAAAAAAACGACCAAAAAAGAACGGGGCTGTGAGAGGATACAATAAAGCTGAAAAGTCGAGACTCCCTAAAATCACATCTAGAGACCCTATAAAATGTACGTACCAAATTAAAACTTTCTAGTTCAATTTAGACGAGAGTTATGCGAGGAACAAACTCAAAGCATAAGAAAAACCAGCCAAAAAACCACATTTTTGAGTTGTAAAGTAGTGCAATGGGTCTGAAAAGTCGAAACCGCCAAACGGCACATATATGGCCCCTACTTAGTCTACATACTAAATTTCAGCTTCTTAGCTCAATTTGCAGAGGAAATAGGAGAGCAACAGCTTTTTCTCAAGGTGAAAACGGTGAAAACTTTTATATCTCCCCTTCTAATTGACCAACTCTGAATTCTCTATTGATTGGTTTAAAAAAGAGTAATTTTTGTAAATTTAGCCACTGAGCACCCCCCCCCCCTCCAAATTTGGACACAATTGAATTTTGACCTGAGGTCATTCCCACTCCAGAATATCAAATGGCACGCCAATCAAAGCCTAATCCCTAAATTTTATTGATTTTGGTTTGTATGTTTAGTGGGAGTCTTATATGTGCTTTTCGAGAGTTTCGACTTCTTAAGCACCCCCCTCACAGCCCGCAAAATGTACTTTTTTGGTCGTATTTTCTTATTTTTCAAGTTTGCAGCATGCATGTCTCTCCTCTAAACTGAGATAGAGAATTTAAATTTGGTATATTGATTTGGTACGTGTCTTTTCAGGCTTTCAACTATTCATCTCACCTACCTGTACCTCTATCACTGTTCAAGAAAAGATATCACAGGTATCTAGTTTACCTTACGAAAATCCGGCTCGAACAGCAACGCATTGCGATGCCTTTTTAAAAAATAATACTACCCTTCTGTGTCTATTGCATTTTATATAGGATCTTGTATCATAAACTCAGGAAGGAAAACGAAAAATCATTTCATAAGTGTGTTATATCATCAGATTGGTGAATGAGAAAATATTATAGTGTTGCTACTTCTACGAGGTCTATTCAAAAAGTACTCGACTTATTTGAATAAATTATTTATTTTCATCAATGTGAAAAAATTACCCTCATACTGATCATACCGTTTCAAATAGTCTCCTATGGTTTTACCGTGTTTCGACCCTCTAAAATACCGCCAAAAAATTATTTTGAGGTGTCGTTGAGTTGCGTCGTAGCATTTTATACTTTTACTTTTTTCGAGGTAACTTTTTGTCTCCTCGGAGATATTTTTGCTGTAGAATGTGGTCAGAAAGTCGTGAGATGTCAGATCAAATGAACAAATAACTTAATCATGAGTTTTGTCAAAAATCTACCAAAAATATGAAAAAAATTTGCAACAGAATTTGTCTGCCACCACCGTGAAGAATAAATCTGTACTTAAGATGGATAAAATGGCTGCAACACATATTTAGTTTATTAAGTAACCTCTCAGACACTGAAAAGTTAACCTGCTGATGTCGAAACTTCACTTTGAGCAACCATTATGTCAATATTGATGGTTTGATAGCCCCTTCTTAGCAGGATTCAATATCAATTGACTGAATTACACTGGATTTTTTTAACAAGTACAGCTCATCAAATTTATTTTCATGACTAGGAAAAAACTAAAAATGAGATGCATTTCTTAGACCCTACTCAGTTCTAAGCGTGTTTAGACATGAATGACGACACGTATCAATTTGCAAAAAAATATTCGCGTATTTGCTACATATCTAAGCATATTTATTACAGAAAAATGACCTCCTCTGTATATTTTTTGAAGAGTTGAAAAAATAGGTCGGATACTTTTTGAACAGACCTCGTATTAGCATATTTCTTGCAAATTAAATCAGTACACGCTTTAGTAATTAAATTTCATAATTTTTTGTGATGAATTCGTGGTAAGTATTACTGAGAAAAATGACCATGGCATAAGACTCTCCTAAATTAAAAATTTTTTTCTCACATTTTCTTTCGAACTTTTTTGAAAAATCAACAGCACTAAAAAACTTATTACTCAATAGTAAACAAATGTACGTTAGCATAACATTCGTAATAGTTTTTCACTTCACTTCAAACGGCTCAAAAAATTATGAAAAAATCTACAGTTCGTTTTAAAAAATAACTATAAATCATGAACACAAAAATATCTACAAAATTCAATAAAGAATTTCGCACATCTCATTTTACACGTACCTTTATCGTTAAGCATAGAAAAACGCTGATTTCTCACTTCTGTGTTATAATAAACTTTCAAAAACCCATCCTATCTCCACCCTCACCCTCTATAAGATTTCAGAAACGCATTTACAAACCTCTAAAGATCATTATCTAAATTATCTAATCCGGCCAGTTCACGTGGATACTGAAATTCACGGCGAACAAGGTATGCAATCCGAAATACAAGACGAACTTTACGAACCACTCGCTATAAAATTTACTAAGCCGAACTTCGAACAATTCACCGCTTTATAGGTACGTATAGTGAATAAAAAATGATAAACTATAATTTAATGATTTGTCGCAGAGTAATATTAATTAGCGTAATTATAATACAAATGGTATGTTAATTAGTGAATTCTAAATTAAAACACCCTTCCACTTTCTTCAACTGTAGGGACTTATTTTACGACAGCAGAAACTTTACAATACGCTAACTCGATACCTTTTATTAAAAAAGCATTCTCATTCAAACTGATCATATATGAAAAATTTCACTATCGAATATACATAGAAAAATGAAATTAAAAACTGACGAATGATGCAAAATAGTACCAAATACATAAACAGATGAACAGATAACCAAATTGAACTTCCGATTAAAAATGTTTCTTTTTTTTTCAAATATAAATTAAATTACCGGTATGAAATCATGGCGAGAGTGAAATTAACCAGCTCGTAGGTAACTGACTATTTTAATTAATATAAAATGTGTTTTTAATAATTTTTGATATTATTACCATACCCACCTATACTTATTAACTTGAAACATATCCTACGCAATTTGCACAAAAAAAAAACAACTCGAGAAAATTCATCGCCTCGAAAAAAAAAGAAAAGTTGAATATCCCACACATAGAATTGTTTAAGTGGATTGAAATTTCAGGTGTACGAGCAAGAGTATAAGTACAGATAGGTACATCTACATAATCATCTCTTTTTTTTTAAAATAAAAATCCAAGCTTCTACAATATATAATATTTGTAAGCTAAAAACATGTAAAAAATTTACCCGTAGGTAAATGAAAATCGGCAAAATCCCCCCTCCCACCAAAAAAGTATTAAAAAGTGAGAATTCGCATGAAGGAGTAAATTCTACACGCCCCCTCGCCCTAAAAAACCGGCAGAATAAAAACGAAAAAAAAAAAAAAATTATTTAGCTCACCACACATACGAATACTGCTGGGTACTTTTGTGGTGGTGATTATCGTGTGTATTTCAATGAGAGAAAAGCATTCCTATACGAAAAAATTCATCAACGTTTGTGTAGATTTCAAACGGCAAAATATTCACCCTCGCTTTGTAACATTTGTAAAATAATTCGTTTTTATACACATCGTAAAAACATAAGAATTCTCATAGCCTTATTTCGAAACATTTTCTAATCTTGGAGCTGATTGAAAATTTTATTACGTTATTTATGCACTAATAAAAGGCGACAGCGTATGATTTTTTATACGCAAGCGTGCTCCTTATCACTTCACGAGTATTCGCTCTTATGTTGATTATTCTAGACTTTGTTTACCAGACAACTTGCGGCTTTTTCAGTCGCTGATAGTCGTAATTGTCGAGCAGTGTCGAAAATTCGCGACTTTTACCGCCGATGTTCGTTTTTTTCCTAGTTCGACGGTTTTTACGCGACCCTTTTTTATTTTTTATTTTATTTTTTTTTGATCAACAAGGAAAATCTGGTGGTGAGTAGGTAATTTTTCTTCTAAATTAATTTCTTATAAACGTCGGTTTTTTTTTTAAGTTTTTTTTTTTTTTTTTTTTTTTTTTTATTTTTTTTTTTTTTTTTTTTTTTTTCTTAATAACATCTCAACAAGTTCTCCTTAGGTGCCGACGAATAATTACGTAAAATTCGTATCCGTATAATATTTAAAATAAGATATTTAACGCTTATTCCACGTTGTATTTCGAAAAAGAAACCATCAAATTTTGATTAAATTATAGAAATAATCTATTCGCGTATTATATATTCGACCCTTAAAAATAACTACTTTTCCACATGGCGTCATAATTTTCATAAAAGTACGAAGTTATATTCAACATACCTGCTCAAGAGCCCGCTGTTAATGTCTTTTCCATTCGGCATGCCTTTTCAATGACGCTACGTCGACGAATGCATGAGAAATTCTTCGGTGGTTTATTTTGCTTTCCAGCATTGTTTCAAATATCGTTCAAGATTGCTCTCTTTGGCTTCAAAATATGCTCCATTATTTCGAAAGGTATCGTAAAAAGGGTCTCCTCGCCTATAAAAAAATATATTATAATACTTAAAAAATGAAAATACCATAAAAATATATATGCAAAAAAAAAAATTTACGCATAAAATAAATTAATTTTTAAACGTTGAATTTACGAAACGTTTAGAAGAAAATTTCAAAAATATATATCAATTTTAATTCGAAACATTTGGTACGAGAAGCTAGTGACAAGTTAACTCAGTACGTTGGGTATGGGTATTAGGTACGACCTCAGTACCTACCTACTTTTTCCATAATTCTCAGGCTCATTAAAAATTGTACAAAGTTTTTCCAAAACAAGCATGTATTTAAAAAAAATAAAAAATAAATAAAAAGTATGTAAAAGTCACAAACACCAGCTCCGAAATAACGCTCGCTAAAATTGTTTTTTTTTTGCAGCGTTTTCAATACGTAACGTTATGGTTTTCTATTTTCGTAAAATTTAGTTTATGGAATTTGTTGGCTTCGAAAAAACGCTCCATAATTTTATTTGTTTTGTTGCACGAACTCGGAATTTTCAGTAGGTAATATTAATATCATCAAGTACGCGCAATTTAATAATTTTTCAACCATTATTCGGTGCACCTAGACTGAACTCGGAAGCAAATTCGTAAACGTTGAAATGAATTTTTTTAAATGAATTGTCACTTTTTCAGTGAAAAAAAAAAAAAAAGCTTTCGAGGATTACAAAAGCAATATTAGTAAAAGATTGAAGTCGAGTAAACGTCAACACATCGAGCTTTGCTTAGATTTATAGGAAGAAAAAAAAAAACTACCTACACTGAAAAATTCAACATTATGACATTATTTCCACATACGAATCGAAATATTTCCTCTTCACAAAGAGAGTAAAAATAACAACGTTGAAAATTATTTTCAATGCCCAAGTTGATAATTGTTTTTTAAATACCTATCTACGAGCACGATAATTTATGAGAAATGTGGTTTTATACGTTTTAAGATAATTGGTATAAAAAATGAAAATATACGCTCTATGAAATTATAAAGTAATTGCCAAGTACTTAGACTACTTACACAGCAAAGCAACGTTTATTACATGAAAAATTTTCAACTGAATTTTTATTACATTTCACATACGTATAACTTATACCCGTGTACTTATTGGATACTACGTGTTTGAGTATTATGTCTACGAAGCACTCATATACTGAATAACCCATCGGGTAGTTTAAATGAGTATTCCAGTGAATTTCGCAAATATCCAGCCAGCAAGTAACATAGATATGAAGTATAAAAATTTTCAAGCGTAACCAAGTCAAGTGAAAATTTGGCCGAGAAAATTTCCAGAATGAACGAATTTATTTTAACTGATCATCCTAGTCGATTGTTTGAAAACGAAAATAATCAATATCGAAATGATAGAATTTATGCCATATCATGTAGTTATTTGAACAGAAAAGTTTTTTTTTTTTTTTTTTTTTAACGAACTTCTTATGCAAATAAGCGTTCATAAACAGTAGAAAATTTACATAATCATCACATTGTTCAAATATCACTTTCATTGGTTTCGTATTCAATCAAAAAATAAATTAGCTATGTATTAAAAAGCAAATGGAAATTTGTCCGTGATAAAATGACGTCGATATATCTATAAGTAGATTTAAAATACTCCTGCGAAATGGTTGGAAATTTTAACCATCGAAGTATTCGAATTAACGAGGTTTTTTAACACATACGCATCATGTATCTATTTTCATTTATCTAGATACGACTATAACAAATCCGTTTTGTAAACTTTTCACCGCAAAGAAAATAGCTTTAAAGAGTTACACTTGAAAATAATTCGCCCACCTAATTCTGGCCTAATACTGAAAGCAAATATTTACACAAGTTTGGTACCTTCTTCAATTGGGTGAAAAATTTACGATCAGTTATGTAATTTACTTTGAGCCTTTTTTAATTAGCTAAAATATTTTAATAAGATTTTAATTTCGTTGTGTAGATGTGCTATGTAGTACATTGGCCGTTCACGTGGCCATTCAGATACATGAATATAATAGCTTAGAGAGTAATAAGAAATTTTCCGCCAGAAAGGTTATACGTACAATCACCAAAATGGAAATTGATAATGACTTTTAAGCATTAAAATTCAATATCTATCCCTCAGCATTCATTTGTACAAACGAATAAATCATATGCGTTCTGATTTATTAGAATTTTCCACTCAACATGGGTATCCGAGTGTTTCGCATTAACTTCCCTTCCCTTATACCAGTGATAAGTCAATTCACGAGACTTACGTGTATAATGGTTAGCATGCCCAAAAAATCGAAGGAGCTGAGATATGCAATTTTCAAAATTTTATTTTCGTCCAAACCTGTCACTCACTTTGAAAATTCATAGGAAAAAAATTAATATGAATAGAAATCCGTTGTTTGCTCTGGAACGTAGTAAGTATATACCCTCGAGGAGGTGTGATATAAAAATCAAGAGTGCGGGGGTGAAATGGTTCGTAAAATATGGCAAAATAAATACAAAAAAACATGACTAAACATTTAAAATTTTTTTAGTTTTTTGTGAATAACTTTTGAAAAACCTACTGTGAGCCCCTTATTAAAAAACTTTAATACGAACGGGAGAGCACCTTCAACTCAGTAATTGAGGTGGTAATCCCGAGGGTTGCATTTATACGGAGAAAAAAATAGTCAATTGAAGAAAAATAAAATTTTAGTCATTTTTGAACAAAAATAGAAAAAATTTTCTAATTTTAAGAGTAAATACGAGAGAAGCAGAACGATTGCGCCGCAAAGCAAAAGATGTAAGTGAGGGACTATGGTAAAAAAATCAAGAGTGGGGATACAGTGGTTTGCAAACCATAAAGGTATAGGTATAAAAAAATTAGGTTAAAAATTTTCAATTTTTTTCAGTTTTTTGAGTTGAAGTGCACCAATATGAAATTTTGAAATTTACCAATTTTTTTCTTCATTGGGAAGCACCTTTCCATGGTTTCTATAAGGGTGGGTCGAATTTTGCTTTTTTTTAGAAATCTGTAAACGGCTGGATTACAATACTTTCGAAATGACTTCTAAAGGATGTGGTACAAATTTTAGCCCCTGCAATTAATCTTTTAAACATGCAAAAATGACTAAAAGTACAAAAACTTTCAAACAATTTTCAAAAAATTGAATAAAAATTTTTTTTTCATTTTTTTTTTAACTAGAATTATTGTACATGTTTGAACGTAAAATGACCACTATTGGAAAATTTTAGTCATTCCCTTTTACAGGGTTTTTTAAAAAAATTACTTTTTGCGTTTTTCTCCGATTTTCTGAAAAACCACGAAACAAATTTTTTTTTAAGAAGCGCCTCGCTGAAATAAATTAATGGTTAAACGCAAAATTTAAATTTTATTCGCCAAAGACAATCTTTCATGGGTGCTTAAATAATGGTTTTGTCGTGTTTTTTTCAAGAATTTTTTCACATTATTAAATATTTTTTTGCCCGTGAATTCTTAGTGAAATATACCGAGTACACTTACCTTCGTCCATTTAGGATCAGTTTTCCACATTCTAACCTTTTCCAAGGGTTCTCCATTGATATTCCAGCACACAAAAATGCAGAATAAATAGTTCAAAAAAATAAAAAAAAAAAATGAAAAATTGCGTTTGACAATCTAAAATGGATGAAATTTGTCCCTTGTGATGAAATTTTTTTGAAAAAATATTTTTTTCAATTGTTAAAACAATTTTATTTTAAAATATGTAAAATAAGACCTTTTTCAGCGATCCTGAAAAATCGCATGAGAGCGATAAAATTAAAATATTGCCTTTAAACATCTAAAATTGATGTCCTAAATCCACTTCAGTGGTGCTTTTCTCAAAAAAAAATTTCCTTCGAATTTTTTCAAAAAATCGTACAAAAACGTAAAAAGTGATATTTTTTAAAAACTCCTTAAAAAAGGAAAATGCCAACAATAATAATTTTGTGTTCAAATATATACAATATTGCATTCTTGGAAATAATTTTCCAAAATTTTTCATTCGTTTTTTTGAAGATCTTTAAAAATTTTCAAACTTCAAGTGAGTTGTGCAAGTTCAAAAAATTAAGTTGACAGACTGAACTTTTTACCATATCCTTTTAATGCCATTTCGTAACTATTGTGACCTTGCCGTTTACAGATTTCCAAAAGAAGCCAAATTGTGCCCACCCTAGTTTCTACTCAAAAAAAAACTGAAAAAATTACAAATTTTTAGTCATGTTTGTTCGAATTTATTTCATCATATTTTATGAACCACTTCATCCACACTGTTGATTTTTATAGCATACATACACGAAGGTATATACTGTGTTTTAGAGCAAACAGAGAGTTTTTATCGTGATAATTTTTTTTCTATAAATTTTCAACGTGAGCGGCTGGTTTGGACGATAATATTTTGAAAATAGCATATCTAGATTCCTTTGATTTTTTTCGGTATGCTAACCACCGTACATGTAAGTTTCATGAAGTGACCTATCACTGTTATAAGAGAAGGGAAATTAATGCGAAACACCCGGTATAATTCGCATACGTACAAACGAATTTTACGCAGTATTTCTTTTTCGTTCGTTACAGTAATTTCACTCTTCATTGAAAACAAAAACTACAAATTGAACCTAAATCATATAAAGACTGAATGAGATGTCAATTTATTGGTTTATGTATTTTTTTATTTCATGTTTTTTATACGCCTTTAGTATAACTCAAAAATCTTTTCTTGTGAAAGAAATTTATGGTGCTTAGTGCCTATACTGCCCACTTACTGTAAAGAAAACTTTTTGGAAAGAATTTATAAAATTTAATCCATACACCTACTTTCAAAAGTACAAATAAATTTGTTAAATTTCATGTCCGTAGAGTGAAACCAAAATAACTATTAAAATAGCTGTACCAGTCATAACATACAGGTTCATTCGAAAATGTCCCTCATTAATCACCACTTTGGAGGAAAAAAAGGAAAGTTTTCAAAACCACTCTTATTTTACGTTTATACTTAATGGCAGTAAAAAGAATGGAAGTTGGAAATTCCGCTAAAAATAGCAAATAAAAGAACCTCATACAAAAAAGGTTGGTAATAAAATAACAAAAAGATTAGAACAGAGTAAATATAATACTAATTAAAAACGTAATTTTTTATGAATCTAATAATGAAACTCAACGTGCTAATGAAACCACGAGTAGGTACATCCAATGCTTTATGAAACGTATCTACTGAATGCATATATACGAAAAAACATTAAGAAAATAAAATTTTTCTTCAATATCTGTAACAATGTAGTAAGTATATACGTAGGTAGATATATATTTTTATTACGCGAGTAATTTTCCTTCTACGCTTATAGGTACAGTTCACACTACCTAGTAGCTTACCCTACACATTCTTACCTTAAAAACTTATTCGCTTTACATTCCAATAATCACTTTTTACACATGTGAATTGAATTACAAAACGCCTCGTTTGTGACAACCAAATAAACGTGAAATTTTTCCCCAACGAAACATAAGAAAATGTGTTTTCCACTATGTGGGTTACTTACTTACTTACTTACTTGATTAATTAGAACAAATAAATTTACCTATTGCCAGCGAATACGTACCCAAATAGATGCCTACGTAATTTATCTGATAAAATATGAGCAAAGAGATTTTCATATCAGCCGCAAGAAAAATCATTTATTGATGGCATCGTTGGCTTTCATTCAATTCAATTATGTATACTCTGTGTAATAAGGTCATTGGTTAACTAGAAAATTTATGAGAATGTAATTCCAAAAAAAAAAGTTTTCATTGCAATGACAAAGTTTTTTCAAAACCACGAAGTTCAACATCAAGTTAACAAAAACTTTTCATAATGTAGCATGTTAATTAAAAGGTCTATTTCAACTAACATTTTCTTTCGCCAAATATCAAATTTTGTTTACTAAAAACAGTGAAACTTGGTATAAACGAGTATTAAAAATATCGCGTGTTTGGAGGGAAAAAAATTAATTCTTTTTGTCAAAAACATGATAAAATATACTGATAATATTGACATTCTGTGCATTGATTCTGTAACAATATACTTAGGTACGAGAAGTGCTCGATGACACGCATTCATAAAAATAGATAAATTGTCTCCGCGTTGTAATACCTAAAGGTAGAAGGTACAAATACTACATTAAACGATATTCAGTTAAATGTAATATATATGCTTAGAAACTACACAATATTTATCATAGGGATCCGAGAACTCGATTTTGAAAAATTTTGATTTTTCGAAAATACCCCCTGGAAATTTGGGTTTTCTGGTCTTAAACCAAGATCACTAAAATCTAGCCTCTATGAATAATATCAACCTGTGCTTCAAGTACTCCCGAGTTTTGCGCTGTTTAACATGAGCACATGTGATGAGATAGTAAAAATGAAAAAAATAGCATCACACTGCGATGCTATCTCAACCTGATTTTCGTGAAATATTATAACTACATGAATTGAAAAATGCTTCTTTCATAATCAGTAGCAAGGGTGGGAAGGAAGGGGGGGATGCAATGAAGTTAAAACTTTGACATCACCAAACAGTACGTACATACCAAATTTCAATTTTCTAGCTCAATTTGAAGGGGAGTTATGCGAGGAACAAACTCAAAACGGAAGAAAACTCGACCAAAAAAACACACTTTCCGGGCTGTGGGGAGGTGCAATGGGTCCACAAAGTCCAAACCCCCAATAGACACATCTATGGCCTCAACTAAGTCTGCGTACTAAATTTCACTTTCCTAACTCAATCTGGAAGGGAGATGGAGAGAAACAGCTTTTTTTTCAAGGTAAAAAAGGAGGATAACCTTCATATCCCAGGAGGCTGATTTTTGGATAAGCTATACAACTCTGGATCGCCTATCGATCATTTCAAAAATGAACATTTTTGGCGATTTTAGTCTCTCAACACCCCCTCTCCCAAATTTGAGCACGACTGAATTTCAACCCGAGGTCAACCCCACTCCAGAATATCAAAACCGCTGCCCATCGAAGCCTATTTCCTAAATTTAATCGATTTTGGTCGGTATCGAGCTGAGCAAATGATTTTTAGTTTTGGAGGAAAAATAAATAAATAAATAAAAATCTGACGTAACTGAAAATGGTCTTAATGGTTTTCTAGGACCATAAAACGGAATTTGTAGTAGATACTTCTTCCTTCATCGGCCATAAGTCGATATACCGTAATAGCCTGGTTTTTATTGGCAATATAACATAGAAAATCAGGCTAAAAAATTAAATTTCGGTCTAATCATCACAGCCAAATTGATGGCTTTCATTTTAAAACTCATATATACATACAAAGGTTGTAGAATATGAAACCCATCCGGTAAGCTGAACGGTGAACCACTGTATGAAAATTATCTGTTTCGGTGTCATTGGAAAGAAAATTTTATTTTATGCAAAATTACATATTAAAATTTCTACGTAGCTACCACCAAAGCCTAAACAAAGTTTTTTTAACCCGTTCTCGTAGAATTCAGCAGGCTGATTTTGAAGAAAAAAAAGGATAAAATTTCAAGTTTCAAACCTTCGTCAGACTAAAGAACTAGTATAATGCATTTGTTTTAACCGTTCAACGTTTCACGGTAGCCTTTTCAATTATCAGCCGATCATCAAGACAGAAATCCTTGGTGCACAACACTTAACATATGATTTGTGATGGTATCGAATCATCCGGATGAGCAATGTTAAACCTGCCCCAATATCTTACTGCGCCTGCATCAAAACAATTATCACAGATGAAAAACTTTTAAACGTTCAACAATTAGAATTAGTGCGACATTTTCATGTGTCAGAAATTCGGTTATTGCTTTCGACTTTCACCATCGCCAAGTAGAGCGAGTTATATTTTCACTCATTGCGACTAAACTAATGTTAGCTACTTCACTGGTATCTCGCTTTGTTTGGTGAGTTGAGTACGTCCAAGGGCTCGCCACTCAGGTTGAAGGAGGGGTTACTTATCATACAACCTATAACCATAATCAAAGTGAAGTAGTAATGAAATGCAACTCATAAGGGAAAACAACTACAATTTACACGTGGGATATACAGATCACTTGGGTAAAAATGACAAAAACTCGCCGTATAACTTCTCCCCAGAGATATATTCGGGGTCAAGATGCATTAGATTAAGCTATTTAAATAATCTTGTTTAATTTTAAGCCCAAAGGTACCATTTGGAAAGAGGCTATAAAGGAAATTTATATCATTCTCGTTTCATATTGAGGAAGCTGCACCTCTCCAATCTATAATGGATCCTTTCTAGGTCCAGTCTCATTAAATTTATTTTTTTTTAATTGCTTCAATTTGACTATATATTCCAGAAATGTCATTGCGAAAAGCATTAATATTATTTTTTGGACTGAAATTTTCGAGATTTCAATTTTAAATCAACAATAACATCATACAATCATAAATACGTATAGCAAAAGTCAAGGAAGTTACAGCCCATTTTGAAAATATTGTTGACCAAAATTAAATGAACTCGAATGAGTTGAATAATTCCTCCAATTCACCGCAATGTTTATTTTTGGGAAGGAGAAGGAAGACAGACGTAATAAAATTTTACCATCCCCAAATTTTTAGTCCCCAAGTTAATCCCATATCGCAAGTCATTGAAAGTTAAAAATGTGATTTCCGCGTGCGTAACGACATTCCCCACCAGTGACACGTGGTGATGAGGTACTCGTACGCGCTTCTCGTTACAAAGAGAACAAAATTTAATTTTTTCGTGATTTTTGATTAAATAAATAGTGGGAAAAAATGTTTGGTACAAAATCATGCATAAACAAGATTCTGTTCCTCGGAAATGGATTTTTTCCTCGGAGCTGAGACTTGTGAGGACATCTTGATTTTAATTCCATTCGCTCAATGAATTATCCACCACCAAAATTAACTCAAAGAAAGAAATTATACAATTCTCGCCAAAAAAAATCAGTCTCTGAGCCTTTTAAAAAAAAATTCCCGAGGCTTTGAATAAATACCTATCTACACCCATGTACCGAATATTTCTGTTCCGTCTGAGAAGGCTGTTTATCTTTTGAAAACATAAAAACACGATGAAAATGCTGAGTGGTGCAAACCGATGGCTAAAGGAGAGAAGGTAATGCCCTCAGGGCCATTGGCCTGACAACAGTATTCCTATCTGTAAAAATTATAGGTTTGGCAAAAAAAAAATTATAGACAGAAAACCTTATAAATTTTCACAATTTGATGCTTAATATTTTTCTGCACAAAAGGCGTAGACCTATGCTTTCAGCTGATATTAATATTTTCATTTTTTGAATTTCGAAGCAAACCTTTATTTTACTTTTTCTTAATACCTACGTAAAATTTAAAGGTTCTAGCATCGTTATTTCACGTAAGATAATTATAATGGGCATTTAGTATCGTATTTCTATAGTTAAAGATAGATAATCTAATCAAATGTAATCGTAGGCCTACACTGGATAGATGTAATTTAATTTTGTTTTCTCGATTGATATAATACGATGATTAGAAAAGAAAAATGTGTCAAAGAACTTGAGAGACTTTTGCTTTCGCCTGAAACAGAAGTTGAATTGATAGAACAGATACTTGTTATAAATATGTCACGTCGTTACGAGTAATCGATTTATCTATCATGAACTGTCGCATCGAGTCAGAATGGAAAAATTTCTGTATTGATCATGCAGTCCATCGTACTTCATAGGTTTTATCGTATAAATAATCAGGAAGAGCAATTTTAAAGTCCTGGAGAAATTGAAACTTTTGCTACAGGCTCTAGAATATTTTATTTTCGATGTATTTTTCAGCTATCTAATGGGTATAAATTTTCAAAAATTTGTCAAAAATTCAAAAATGAACTTCGGCAGCTGAAAATTTGGTCCCGGGAGAGTTTTCGACATGCTGTTTCAAACTAGCCAAGTTTCGTTCAAATCGGACCCGGACAGTTGAGAAGGTTCCCTTGTTAATAGACCACCGAGACCAAAAACATTTTCGCTTTGAAAAAATTATTCATCTTGAATTTTTTTAGAATGATGAAGTAAAACAAGAAAAAAAAAGTAAATCATTTTTTTTTTGCTTTTCCACCCCAAAAACCTGAAAATAACGCAAAACAGTTTTAGCCATTTCTAAACACAATGTGTAGTGTCTGAAAAGCAAAAATAATTGCAAAAATCATTTTCTTTTTTCATCTTACGTGGTTTACTGCGACACATCAAAATACTAATACCACAAAAATTTTAAAATATAAAAAAAAATTCCCGATTTCTACATAAATATTGAAATTTTAAACGTATTTGGAGAACCTTGAGGGTCTAGTTAGAGACTCCATATTTTTACCACGTTCATTTGACATCATTTCGCAACTTTTTTTGTCATCCCTCCTCGCTCCTCCATGCAACTTTCGAAAAATTAGTTTGAAATTGAAACGATGTAGTGTAAAACAATGTCGAATCGAAAAAATTTGACCTACTCTAAAGATGGTTCACTATCAGCACGTCAATCCAAATTTAGGCGGATACTTTTTTATTAAAATTTTAAAAGTGGTAATAAGGTTGTTATTCGCCAAATTTGTCTTCAAATTAAAAATTCCAACAAAACAATGATAAGATTGCGTAACAAATTAAATTTTAAAGTTTCATTTTCAAACTTCAAGATTGCAATTAAAATTGTCATTTGAATGAAATTCAATTTAAACCAGACCCATTGTTATCAAAATTTATAACCTGCCTATAACATTGACATTTTATATTATATAGGTATTCGTGAAAACTAAAAGTATCAAGCAAAGTACGCATCTACATTGCAATAAGGATTTTTAATAAAAATTCTCCAACGATCGGATAAATTAGTGTGCAAAAAGTTGGCTTTAAAATGAAAAAACTTCACTGGAAAGCAATACTTTTAAGATAGAGAATTGCTATATTATACCTAATGTTTTTTCAACTATGCGTAACCAACTTGCCTGATTAATGTAGTAGTATATATCTCATGAATATCGTTCGATTCGATACACAAACGCATAAAAAAAGAAGTACATATTTTCGTACAACGAACGATAAAATGCTGCATCGAATAAAAATTTTATTTTGTTAGACGCATCGAAATCGAAAAAAAGTTGACCTACCTTTTCGATATTTTATTTTCGCCAAAACGATGTAAACACTTGTATTTTATAACAAATTCATCTCGTGATAAAGTTGATCGGTATAATTATTTTCAAATACAGGCTACCTATCTTAAAGATATTTACGGCAACGCGATTTCATGTTTTTATCCTTTTTTTTAATCGAAAAATTACAAATTAAAATCCTTTTACTCCTTTGTCTAACTTACAAACGAATATAAAAGTAAATCCCTGCATAAACGACATAGCCTATAGTTTATCTCTATCTACGTTGTCATTTTTCATTTTTCTTCTACTTCGCAGATTTTTCGTCATTTTCGTATGATTTATTATACGAAAGATGTTCATTACTAATTTTACAACTTTTTTTCAAGATAGAATATTACTTACCTGTGTAGTGATATGACAGGAGAAATTTCACTTTAGAAACATATTTTTTAATTATTTAAAAAAAATCACTTTTTAAAATCAAAAAAAAAAAAAAAAATGGTGGCTCGATTTCTTTTTATTTTTTACCCCTATTTTGGAATATGAACGAAACCACGAACGTTTTCGAATAAAATAGGTAGAGCTACCAAGCTAGATACGTTCCTATTTGCGACAGGAAATTATGATTTGAAATGAGAAATAATCAATACTTTTAAATCACATTGTACGTACGTAGGTTTATACGTACTTCACCCATATTACGTAAAATTCACCCTAAATACGATCCTCACTGCGTATACTTCTATTTACCTATCTTTTTTGAATATAAAATGATATGGAGGAACACCATCTTAAATAATTAGCGCAACGAATCCCCGGCTAAATTACAAAAGTTTATGAATCTTGAAAAGCAGAGTTGTAAAAAAAAAAAAAGAAAACCTTTATAAATTTTTTTTTTTTTATCTCGATGCGTTAATGAAACAAATTCACAAAGAAAGTTCACGTTGAATTATTTCAGCACGGAAAAAAATAAAAGAAGACCGTTCGAAAACCCTGCAGTTACATAGCGGAAATAAAAAAACAAGCTTAAGAAATAAATTAGTTTATGAAATAAATAACTTAAAAAATGTAGGTAATTACGTTATTCTCCTAATTTCTTCATTTACACTAACCAAAAACTTACGAAAATGTATTAAAAAGATTTAGTAGTAGATATAAATAGGTATACGTTCTTATAAAATTACTAAACAATGTAAATTTAGGTAATCGAAACTTCAGTCGTTCGTTCCTTTTCGAAACGGTTTATTTATTTAAATTGTACATTCCATTAAATGAATAGCTATCAACATGCTCTCGGTGTTCTATTGGCGTTAATGTCCTAGTAAATACAGTTTGTAAGCAGGATAACAAATGAACCTCAAAGTACACAAACATCAAATCCTTTTCAGTGTTAAAAATCAATTTAACGAAAAGAGTAAATTCCTAGTAACGTTTCCTTAATTAGTTTGCAACCTATGTGACATGTAACTCGCTCGCGAAGTCATTAAAGCAAATTTTTCCGTCGTTCCGCGACTGAAAAAAAAAATCCAGACGAATTTTCAAAAGTAATTCGTTTTTGAACTTTTCCTCAGTGTAATTTTAACACCGAAATATTCCCACGGTATTGGAATTATGTACCACTAATGTATTTTAAGACGGATTAGCGGCAAGTCGAGGTTTTAATTCGTCTATTAATAATGGGAAATTAATAATATCGCGTGTTCATTTTAATCAATTACGTGCTGAATTTTTTTTACCGCTACGACTTCATACTAGTTTGCTCTAAATTGTGGCCTACATCTTAATCATACTTATTACTTAGATTATAAATTGTGGAGTGAACGGACCAAGTACCTACAGAACACACTTCCTGTAGTGAAGTTAGTTTTGATAAATTCTATACTCGATATAAAATTTATTCGTATTTCCAAAATGGTATCAAAATTCCAATCTCAAATAGCTACTGGAAAATCCCACGTAATACACAGAATATTCTCAAGTTTTCAGTTTTGTTCTGAAACGTCAACAACACGAGATTCTTAGTTGAATGAATCAACATTCAAGCATCGGCGTAGCCAGGAATGACTCAAATGGGGGAAGGGGGTTTCCACTTTTTCTGTGTCCTATTTTTTGTTCTCAATTTATAAAGATGAATTAAATAATATGTTCGAGCGAAACGTGGATGAAATTTTGGGAAAAAGGGCTTTTTAAACGATCGAAAAGTGCATTTTCAGGAATTTCAAAAAAGAGAATGAGCATAAATGTAAATATTTTTCGACCTGAAAGGCATTCAGACTCCTGAACCAACCCCTTCCTCCCCTTTGGCTACGCCACTGCATTCAAATGCCAGCTCCCGTACAAAGGACCTTTACGTATAAATTGATCAGAATAGCCCAAAAACAAACTTAGGTCCAAGAAATATGCTTGTGCAAAAAAAGTTGGTGAATCATTTAAAAGTGACTTCAAGTCACCAGCTGAACTTTTTAGTATTGCTCACTTTTCGAGAGGATGCTAAGTACCAAGATTTGTTTCCAACTTCTTAATAATCGATATTAATTTTTTCTTCAATGTCGATTTTCTGGATCAGCAGGCCCCACAGAAATTTTAGATCATAATTTTTCAATTTATAGAATTAATTTCAAAAATCATCATTTGATATCAAGTTAATTCTTTTAGTTCATGAAATCGATTCATTGCAAAATTTTTTTCAATTCATGAAAATTATCAAAAATTTAGTAAAAAATTGAAAAAAATTGATCGAAAATCACCATAAAGTATTAAAAACTGGATGAAAATTGATCTAAAACAGGAAAAAAATCGACAAAAATCATCGAAAAATGAGTGAAAATTTCGTAGAAATTCGTAAAAATTTCCGAAAATTGATCGAATACCTACCATGAAATAATATTTAAAAATGGTAAAATTGAACTAAACTTAAAAAAAAAAAAAAAAACGTTAAAAATTATTAAAAATTGGATAAAAATTTGATAAAAATCGGTAAAAAATGCAAAAAGTTTATCACAAATCATGAAAAAACGTTGAAAATTGAGTGAAAATTATGCCAAAATGTGAAAAAATTATTGAAAATCATTGAAAATAAAGTTAAAATTTGATAAAAATGGATAAAGAGCAAAAAACGGTCAAAATATTTTTTTTAAATCTGAAAATTGGGTAAAAATTGATCTAAACTATGAAAAAGATTGTTGATAATCAATGAAAATGGGGGGAGGGGGAAATAAATAAAAATGATGAAGAATGGAAAAAAATTGCAGAAAATGGATCAAAAATCATGAAATAATGTTGAAAAACAGGAGAAAAATTACCTGAATTTTGAAAAAAATTATTGAAAATTAAAGAAAGTTCGGTAAAAATTTGAAAAAAAAATAGATCAATTGTACAAAAAATTGTAAGCAAATAAGTTGCATCTCATTTGAAAATTGTCCATTACAACTGAAATTTAGTATCTGCATATCGCTATAAACCTTCCATTACATTGTTCGAAATGCAAAAAAATTCATCAATACCCAGGGTAGGATGTGTGAGTATTGAACATCTTTTTGGATAGTTATTAATGAAACATATACGGGCACATGAAGCGAAGTAAAACATTCCAAAACGATGCATAATACAAACTTCACGTGGTAAACAATTTATACAAACAAGATAACAATAGACCTAAAATTTATGCCATTAAAATTCTTTTGATATGACTGATTGCGCTCAGCAGGTGGTCAATTTCTATACCTCAATAAATCCTACATTTATCACCACACGGTATATCAAAGTTTTACTACGTGTTCTGCAGAAAGTAAAAGTGTTTTAAACCAGTGTCTTATTTTGATTTTGTATTATAGAGAGATTTTTACGCATAACCAATTTGAGCTTTATACAGGGTGAGGAGAGGTAGTGTGAGCAAAACTCAAAAATTCCATATGCGGCATCATAATGTATGCTTTTAGGTCATCTATTTTTAAGTTTGATAAATTTTGACCGAGTGACCGAATTGAAACCGAGTAAGAAGATGTTGGATTCTGAATTCTGCAAATTTTGAATGTTGTATCCTTTTTGAGTACATTAAAATCATTTGTTCATAAGAGTTGCAAATATTTGCAAAAATTTTTTACTGGTCATGAAACGTGATATTGCCACCTGCAAATGCTGAAAAATTAAACGCGTAATGTCGTTTCACAAGAAAGAGGTAATCCATTATGTGATTACAGATTTGTAAAAGATAGTACCTATTTCTTTCAGGGTTTTTTGAAATCATCCGTACGAAAATGAAAAATCAAATATCTACATCACGCGAAAGTAAAAAACCAGGGCTATTCAACTACAACCGAGCGAAACAAGGGCAAAAATTTTAGAAAAAATTATATTTTTAACCGTCAAATGAAGATATTTTAGTCATTTATACAATTTTTTGCACTTGGTAGTCCAATTTTCTACAAACATTCAATTTTTTTCGACCATAATGGGAAGGGTATTCAACTCTCAAATACCTCTCCTTCCTTGCGCACGGACGGGTCTGTCCAGATCGTCTAAAAAATTTCAAAATTTTCAACTTACTTTTGACCAAAAATATTTAACGAATCTGGAAAAAACTTCATAGTGGTTCTTTCTACATTAACTGATGCTTGAATATCTTGAATAAAAATTTATCTTCGAAGAAAAAAATTTTTAACTCACATGTAAGTATAGTTTTACTAATACTGGACTTTTGACATGCATTAAGATGAATAGTTTTAAAAAAATTATGAAATTTTTGATAATAAAAAGTTGTTAAACTGAAAGAGAAATTGAAAAAAAATTACTACTTGATAATAAGAAAATAAAATTGGTAAAAGAATTTAAACTACAATAATATGGTGGTTGCTTTTTCAACAAACAAGAAAGAATTAACATTTCTGAATACGCATTTAAAATACAAACATTTTCAACATTGGCTTAAAATTCAAGTTTTTAAAATATTCACTTTCTATAAGAGGAAAAATTTACCATTCATGAGCTAGACATCATTAAAAAGTTTTGGTACATTGGTAGTTTCTTTCTTCGTAATTTTTATCATTACATTTTACTTTTTATCATTTTTCGTTCGACGTTTATAGGTGTATCTATTACGAGTGTCATTCAATACATCCTGTCCTATTTTATTGTAACTTTCGTCATGATGTACAGCAACCGAAAAAAATTAGACTTTTCTACTTCGTTCAATTCGAATCGCTCGCTGCCATCTTTATTCTTCCCTATTGTATGACAAGTTGAGTGAAATGATCTCTACTTTATCTACCTAAATTTGCGTTTAAATGCTTTTTGAGGTTTCGAAATTTCGCCATAACTTCCGCTTTCCGTTATAATTCAGCCAGTTTGTTTATTCAAAGAAACAACAAATTTACCCTTCTACCTTTCGTCTAACAAAAAGTCGCTACCTTAATTTTTGATATGTTTTTAAAGCAAAATTCATCAAATTCATTTTCTCTAAAAATTAAGATCTTTTTGGTGATTGGAATTCAGCGAAAAAAAAAATAAAAAAAAATAAAAAAAACGGAAAATTACATCCAACAAATTGCTGTTAATAACTCACAAAACTTGAACAATTGAAGACGAGGCATTTCAAAAAGACATTTTGATGAAGATAGGGGTAGTGAGTCTTTTGCACGGCTATGGGAACGATGGAAATTTATAGTTAATATTATTTTAAATCACTACAGTTCTACAAACTTTCGTATTATCACCAGAATTTCTTCAAATTTTTCATCAATTTTCTCAGTGAAATCAGCGTGATAAAAGCTCATTTTGTTGAACTCGTTATAAAAATTCAAAAAATAAATACAAAAATGAGACGTTTGGACTGAAAAAAAAGCATCGCCTTTTCCATCCTGATTTTCGTGAAATATTATAATTAGGTGAATTTTTAACTTATCCATAGAAAGGGTGGGGGAGCAATGAGGCTAAAAAGTCGACACCGCCAAAAAGCCCACAACTAGGAACGCACCGAATTTCAACTTCCCAGCCCAAAGGATCTGGAGGCAATTCAAAGAGGTCCAGAGGCTATTATAAGGGTTATGAAGGCTACTATTCAAGCCAGTATTGAAGCTATATAAGGGGTCTGGAGACCGTTGATGGGGGAATGGAGGCTAAGCTATGGAAGAGGTCTGGAGGTTTTTAAAGGGGTCTAGAGGCCATTATAAGGAATATGAAAGCTATGGAAGATGTAAGTTAGTACGAGGATGGGCACGTGTTGTTTTAAAAATTTTCAAAAAAAGAACGATGTTTTTACTCAAATAGTACCTAAGTACTTACTTACAAATAAAAATTATTTGACCGAACATTAGAAAGAACAATTCCATGAAATTTTACGTACATTTTTATGCTGTGATTCATATTGGATTTGATTTTCACCTGTTGGAGCGAATCTATAACACAGAATACAAATTAACACTCTTCTTGAAAACTTCTCGCGTCATTCATATAATAAATGGAATGCGGGTTCGACTTTTGAAAACGGGGCTTCTCATCGTGTTTTCTCTCTCTTTTTATCCATTCGGGTGTTTTTTTTTATTTATTTTTTTCAATATCGAAACCATTATAATAAAATTAAAGCAAAGATATTCGCCCACTTTTTCATTCACAGATATTGCTCACTTATTCGTAGAAACGTAGGCTTATTAAAACACGAGAAAGTAGAAAATGCATTCGTATGAAATCGAAAATTAATGGAAATTTTCCAATAAGCAATACACCTAATTGAATAAAATTGTACTCGTAAAGTAAATATACTTTCCAAAATTTTATTCTCTACCTACCAACACTGACTTTCGATGGGTTGAATCATGTGAGAAATGAATTCATCAAAATTGACATTAAGTAAATTCCCATAAAAAACAAGCAAAAAAGAACTAGGTAATATCCGTCCAATAACATATATATTTTTTTTTTTCATGTCGTCGTATATAAAGTTTTAGATATTTACATACCTATAGATACTTAGACATACTTGAAGATTTTTTTTCGAAAAGAAACATTTCGACACTTTTGACACTTAGTTGATACGTACATAATAACATGATCTAATTACACACTATGAAATATAGGTAGGTAATCCATGAGAAAAAATACTCCTATAATTATTATTTCAACTAAATAAGCAGGCTTTATCGAAAAATAAATAATATTATATTATTCGCACTCAGTGATTGAAAAAAAAATACATTACTTTCTCATTCTATCATAAAACAAGGTTCAACTCATCTCATGCCGATATACGTATCATAATGTACCAAGCTATCACAACCTATACATGTACATCCTACCTACAATGAAAATTTTCAATTTCAAACAAAATGAACTCACTTTTTGGATATTACTTATTTGAAAGAATAATATCTACCTCTCGTCAAGGTATCAATATTTCAAAAATTTTAAAAACGTTTATGTTTTTGCTCGGATCTTTGATACTTGAATGGTGAAGTTTCCACAAAAATCCGATAATCTTTTTCAAAATAGTAATTCTTTACTAGGAACTGTGCCGTATTTAGTGTTTGAAAAACTGTTAAACGTTTCAAATCAAAATTACACGGATGCTACATTATTACTACGATATAATAAAATGACACTTTTTAGACGTAAGGAATGACGTAAAATCGATACTTTAATTTACGAATGATAGAACTAATGTGGTCTTCCATTCGTTTTATATCATAATCCGCGTACAATTGGAATGCCTAATCGTTTAAGACTATAAAATTGAGCTTATTTTAGCCGATGTTATTTATTCGTCAAACGAAAAGAAATAGGTGCAATGATTAAACCATTCTTTATTGCGATGAATATGATCATTCGGGGTATAATAAAAATGAATTTTTCATAACACTTTCCAATGCCGAATTGTAGATAGCCTACATTATATCTGCATACATACTTCATGCACACAACCACGAGGAAATAGACAGAGATGTACGAGAAACGAAAAAAAGGAGGAATTCAATTTGGAATAAATAAAGCAAAAATTACGAAATTTTAAACAATAAATTCGAATGATTTGAAATTCTTTTCAATGGAGATTAAATATCGAAAAGTTGACATGTTTCACCGATCACTCGGAAGCAAACGAAGCGACCGACGTCTATTTAAGTATAATGTGAGAAGATATCCTAATATCAGTAAATAATATAATTCAAAAATTTCAAAAATCAGTATATATTAAGGAAACCAAACGCATTTAAAAATACAGAGGTACGTATGATGAATGTAGTTGATAGCTACGTAATGCGTATCACCACAGAAAACAAAAAAACAAACACAAACTAGGTCATTTCAAGATTTCGTCAACAAATATGTTTCAAAAAAGCAGCGTCTTTAATGGAAGTATCGAACGATGATTATTAATCTCACAAAAACAAAGAAACCGCATAGCGCCTTTACAAATGAAAAACATCCATTCAAGAAATCTAATATAGTTGACAACGAAATTTTCTTTATTAATATAGATTGGTTTGTCCTATCTGGGTAAAAAGAATTTCAATCGAAATACAGCATAATTAAAGAAAGGAAATTTGCTGCCATATGAAAATTAATAAGTCATTATACCTACAATTTAATTAAAACCCGAAATATTTGCTCGTTCCAACAAATACGAATAAAACATAACGTCGTACCAGCTCATAACGTTAATATGTGTGGAAATTAAAAAACAGAAAAAATAAAAAAATAATAAACATCGTTACGCACTGCTTATTAAGCCTGATCTTCGTAAAATATAGGAGATGCGTTCAATACCTACGTGAATTGTTCCATTCATGAGGTAAAGAAAAGAAATACTCTGCGACGCTTTCTCTTATTCAGTAGCAAAGATAAATATAGATATTGAAGTGAACAGCTGAAAATCCTAGAAGGTACATCTAGGATTCCTGTTAAATCCAAACATCTGCAAGTTTCAATCTCCTAGCTCAGTTTGGAGGAGAAATATGGCAAGGACAAACTTAAAGAATGAAAAAAAAAACTTTTCGAGGCTGTGAGAGGATATGGAGGTGAAATGAGGCTAAAAAGTCAAAACTCCCAAAAAGCATATCCAGAACTTCTATCAAATCCACATATTACATTTCAATTTGGAGGGAAAATTTGCGAGAAACAGTCTTTCTTACAGGTCAAACAGATAGAAAACACCCAAACTATCCGGTCTTACTTAATGTAGGAGATTGATTTTTGGATAAGTCAAAACAACTTTTGATTTCCTAGACTGGCTTAAAAACGAACAACTTTAGCAATTTTTGCCCCTCAGTGCTCTCTCCCACAAATTTGGACATGATTGAATTTTGACCTTAGGTTATCTCTACTTAATCCAAATTTATGTGTATTTACCAAATTTAAGCGATTTTGGTGAATAGCCAGCTGACCAACGAATGGTCAAAAGTGTCCATCGCCAATCTGCACAAATGGTTGCCCATCATGTGTAGTACTCCAGACGCCTACATACGCACCATACTCTTTTGCCCGGCACGAAGCTAGTTTTCGCTTAGCAGTGTTACCAACATCGGAAAAATGATCTTGCACATCTCTTCAAGATAAACAAAAATAGTCATTTGCAAAAATTACCTATCTTCAAAATTGAAGGGACTGCATGGAATGCGGATTATAATTTCCTTCTTATTTGATGTTATTAATAGTAAAAATAAAATATACCAATTTCTATTTAAAAAGACTTGAATAAATTCATTAGTTAAGGCTTGCAAAACTTTCATGCACACATCCCCTTTCAATTTTAAAGATGGGCAATTTTTGCACGCCGTGAAAATTTGCGCAAGAATCCTTAATCCCGAAAAATATTTCTACGAATTTTTGATTTTTTTGAATTACTTTTCCTTCAAATTTTGAGTTAGGCAACTTATTCATATGACCATTTTTACTCATTTCATTGGTCTTTATCCAGCCCCTAAATAATTTTTTTTTAAAATATATATCAAAATGATAAAATTAAAATTGACCTAAATGAGATTGTGCGAACGATGAATATGTAAACAAAAAACTGTAATTAAAGTTGTCGGTGTCCAAGGATAATTGGAACAACCTTCAGTGAATACATTTCTCCTTAGCTTAAAGATGCCATTTTTTCAAACTGATTTTTTCGGATGAAAATAAAAGATGTTAAACATAAGAATGGCCAGAATAAAGAGTGCATTTCAAATCGTTTCTTTTGATCTATTCACCTTCATAATTTTACCATTCCTTCAAAAATTATTGCATTATTAATTCTCGGATTCTATCATTTTGTAAAAACAATTTATAAAATTATACCATAAGAAAAACACATTTTCGTGCATCTTAAAGTGCAAATATACAGATCATGATACGATTTCACCATCCTAAATGGGGTCCACGATCGTTAACGTTTCAAAAGTGGAGCCAACAAAAACAATCTACGAAATCATACCTTATATCTAACATTTTTCCATACACCTATGGATGTAAATTTTCAGACCAAGATCGGAAAGGCCATTACTCTATCCTAAGTAAAGCTACAATTTTCGAAAGAGTGGATGAATTTCCAAGTTCAATACTTAAAAAAAAAGCTTAGAGTGTGAAGTTTTTCATTACAACGATCGTGTGGTTAACATTTTTGAATTTCTCAATGAAAAAAGAGATTGAAAAACTGGCAGCATCACTTTTACTCAACTTATGCATAGTTAACGTTGTTCCATTTTTGGTAGGGCACCAATGCACGCGAGTGCGCGTTTGCGAGTGGCGCGCATTGGTATGACATGCATATGAGGTCATTTTCCCGTGCCGAGCTAAAAAAATATAGTGTGTGCGTAGGCGCCTGCAGTACTACACGATGGACAACAATGTATGCAGATTTGCGATGGACACTTCTGACCATTCCCTCGTGAGTAATTAACTTCAGTCTAGGCGAAGAGGAGGAGGATGAAAAATGAAAATAAATATCTCAGACGCTTAAAAATTATCTGAAAGATCTTCTAGAACGCCAAAAAGGATTTTTTTGATACTCGCCTCCTCAACTGCCGCAGATCAATAGTCCATAATAGACCAAGTTGACAGTATTGACATACATGATCAGGTTGAAAACTTACAGTTTAATTCTTTTCTCAAATGTGCATGAAACGAAATGAAATTATTTTCAACAAACAACAGGTTCTTCGTCTCGAATACTTTCAACGATTAGATATTAATATGTATTTGTATACTGGCTAAGTATCTTCTATTATAGATTTACAACAAATCATATTTTTCTTAATGAAATTTTCTCTCTAGTTATAGATAATGGTTTCGTTACACGGATCTCTGTCAAGTCTAGCGATACTATACATTTATCAATTACACCCACAATCCGCATGTACTTGGGCATATCCTAAAACAAGTCATTCAAACAACGAATGAAGTACAACGTATTGACTTCCTTTTTTTTTTTTTTTTTGCTATATTAATTGACATGGGAGAAAAAAGAAATTCGATTTGTGACGTTTCATTCATTATATCTAACTAAGCATTTACAGAACTTCTTTCTACCACGTGACTAAGTAATCAATCACCAAGTTTCCGTTTTACGTCAAGCGACAGAATCGCCTGTTTTATTAGAATTATTTTATGAAAAATCAAAAGAAATGGCATAGGCACCTATTTGATTCAGCTACCATACATTTATTTTATAGGTAATAGGGTTGCATGAAAAAAGATTTTTTTTAAATATGACTCGATGGATGAGAATGAAGACTCGCTAAAAGGCAAACCGGGGACACTTCGACTAGATTTATATCTCGATGCCGATATCAAAGTTCTTCAATCGATACTTTAATGCAAAGACTTGACGTGCCTTCAAACCAGGTCTGCATTAGAATAATGAACATTAGCTATACTGTGTAATACGTATTTATACATTGCACCCGCATAGATATGTACTACAGGACACATGAAATAAAGAAAAAACAGCGAAATGAACTTAATATGCAACCCTATTATTTAATTTTAGGTACGAAATTTTTCAACTTACGAAAGTATAAAAATAAATTCAAACTCAAGTATTCGAAGCAAGAAACTGAATAATACGAGTACAAATACTCAGTAAGAATGCGGTATAGGTGTAGCTAACCTATAAGAATATTCACGAAATACAAACGTATAAGCTTATAGAAAAAAATAGGGGAAAAACAAAAAATCATTTCCGCAAACTATCGCATTTCACGGAACGAAATAAAGTTCTTTATTTTGCCAATATTTTCAGCCGTACAAAATAGAATTCGACACAATCATATACCGGTTATTTTCGTACGTACTGTTTTTTAAGATTTCAAAATATAACTACGCCAAATAAACTTTTTTACTTCTTCGCTTGTAATACCTGCGTAGATTGCCTACCTTGAATTAAAACCGAACAAAAAATTTTTTTGGCATATCAATACCAAAAACGAGCTTTACAGAAAATTCTCTTCCACCTCTTAGGTATGTAATAGAAATTCACGACAGATAACACATCAAAAGAATAAAATACTCGGTTATTGTACACTCATAAACGATATGAGCTCAATTCAACACGTTGTTAAACCGCTCATTTACTGCTAACAGCCTGAAGTTACTGTTAACAAGAAAACATCGTTACGCGTAGCTCATTTTATACAGCTAATGTCGGCAGCAAAATCGTTTCTTAAAATAATGAGTAGATTTGTGCTGAGTATCTATCTGCTTTCTACGCAATACCTACAAAGGATAAGAACAATTTTGATAAAGGTGTCCAATATCAAGTATATGGTACACTTTAGACCTAAAAATTCAACACACAAACCATCAAATATAAGATCATGTACATCGAACTTCTGACCAATATATCCGCATTGATGTATTTATAAAATGCTGTAATACTTTATAGAAGTCTTCAATTTTTTCCTCAATTGGCTAATTTTCGGGGGAAGGGAGTCTTTACAAGTACCGGGTGTTCCGCATTAACCTCGACATCCTTACACCAGTGATAGATCAACCCAAGAAACTTACATGCATAATGGTTAGCATACCCAAATATCAAAGGAGTCAAGAAATGCTATTTTCTAAATTTCATTTTCACCCAAACCTACCGTTCACTTTGAAAATTCAAAGAAAAAAATTAATGATGAAAATTCGATGTTTACTCTAAAATATAGTGTATACTAGCTCTCGAGTATGTATGGTAGAAAAATCAAAAGTGGCAGTAAAGTGATTCCCAGAATAAGACAAAATAAATACAAAAAAACATGACAAAAATACCTTTTGAAAAGCTATTATGAGCACCTTATTAAAAAATGTTTAAATGAACAGAAGAGCACCTTCAACTTAGTGGGTGAGGTAGTAACCCCGAGAGTTCCATTTATACGAAGAAAAATATATCGATTGAATGAAAAAAAAATATTTAATCATTTTTGGACAAAAATAGGAAAAAAATTCTACTTTAGAAGGTACATATGAGAGAAGCAAAACGATTGCGCCAGCGCCACAAGGCAAGGAATATAAGTGAGCGATTGTAGTAAAAAAAATGAAGTGTGAGGATGAAGTGTTTTGTAAACTGTGACGATATACATACAAAAAAATTTAGTTGAAAATTTTCAATTTTTTCATTTTGTTGTGGTTTACATGAGCTATCCACTAAAAATCTTAAAAATAAGTAACAGCACACCCCTCACTGAATGACTTGAATATAAACCTTGAAAGTTGCTTCACAATGAAGGAAAAAAAAAGTAAAATTTTTAAATTTATTAATGCTTTTCTTAAAAACTGCGACTTTTCCATTCTTTAATACTCAATATACTTTTTTTCTGCATTGAGAAGCAACCTTAAAATTTTCTGTTCAATTTTAATCAGTACAGAACCTAGTCAACAATTAGTACTTTTAAATGGAAAAAAACAATGATAAGAATAAAAATAATATCTGACATACTTATCCAAAAATGATTTCATTGCCGTTTCAGAAAACTAAACACACTTCTTTTTAAATAATTATGAGAAAATCGTATTACTACCGTGCAGAATATAAATCGCCAGGGATAGTTTCTTTATTCCTGAGAGATAAATAAGTACATATTCTAAGTACTTAAAAATTTTTCCATCTTCTATTAAAATGTCCCAAATGCTGCCGTATACATACAATATATGATAGAGGCCAATAGATAAGTACGTATTGCGTGAATAAATATTGACAGCGTTTATCAACAAGTGAAATCAAAATCTGTTTTCATACATTTTTAGTAACGTATTATACGTAGCTACTTGGATAAAACTATTTTTTTCTTCTTTTTTTTTTTCAGATACACGATGGATAATGCAATAGTTATGCAGAATTTTACTACAAATAAGGTAGACCCAAACACGAAGTTTCTATGGGAACTGTATGTGAAATGTAATGCGAGCAAATATGAATTTTTCGCGAATCTCAGTAAAATTGGTAAGTGTTGCAATCTGTCAAATGAATTTTCTAAAAAAAACATATTCCGCACGATCAGTGCAAATGATTGAGAGACACTGAATAATTACTAAATTAAAACTAGGTATTTTTCGAATCGAAAATGGCCTCTCAAAAAAAATCAATAAGCAATAGTTCAAATAAACAAAATAAAAAAATTTTCTAAATTCGTACCGGAGGGAAA
Source organism: Ferrisia virgata (assembly GCA_900060175.1). Classification (NCBI taxonomy): domain Eukaryota; kingdom Metazoa; phylum Arthropoda; class Insecta; order Hemiptera; family Pseudococcidae; genus Ferrisia; species Ferrisia virgata. The sequence goes on along the minus strand of FIZR01013971.1, from coordinate 7,315 downwards.
ATATTATACACACTACGTTTGTTAAATTTCAATCTACAAGCTATGCTTATGTTCACATTCGACCTTTTTTTCAATAAGTATTTTCTTTTTTCTCGTAAAGTATTTTATTTAACTGTGCCTTCGGGGATTCATCAGATATAACTTATTAAAATACGCTTAAAAGTTTCAAAAACAATTTGCCTACATCGTAAAAAAAAGATGAAGTTTATTAATTACTCGTTTTTTCCCTTCGTAAAAATCACTCACTTTATACCATCAGATCAAATAGTTTTTTACTCCCTTGAATGATTGTTAGTGTTTCAAATGAGCGATGATTGATACAGAAATGAAATCATTCATGTCACTTCTAATTTGACATTTACAACAACTACTCAAGTTTTACACCAAAAAAGGGGTGTGTTTCAATTCGCAGTAACTTAATCAACAATAAATAAGATGTCGGTAGGAAAATTTACCTCACTTATTTCTATTCAGTTAGTGACATCGGATGTTTAGATACGTGGTTTGAAAACTGAAATGATTATATTTCATGATATCGTGTGCATTTAGGTATACGGTGTGACTTATTTTTATGCTTTAACCACAATATTAAATTGAATGAACTAACGTATTTATGATTGCGTGCAGAAAAAATTCAATTTTTTACAATTCATTAAAGTTTTTTGCAAAAATAAAAAATTTTATTTTATAAATTGATTTTGAAAAAATTTTTTCTACAGATTATTATGTTTATTAAGTTTAATCAGAACTGCCTGCTGTTTTTCATTTACCTTTTTCCTATTATACTTACGTCTATTATTCAAAGTTCATTTTTCCCTGATGTAAGGTGTCAAAGAAGCACGTTTTACAACTTCATAGCACTGCAGGCGCAAATATGCTCAAAGTTATAATCAACTGTATTCTGCTCGAATGCCTTATTATGGCCTAGTTAATAAATTAGTATTTGTCAAGACAAATTTTCCAAAATACGACTGACGACGTCTAAATTATAAGTATCAGATTATTCAAACCCATGTTCATGAAGTTGCAAAAATTTAAAATTACAATCATTCCTTTTTAGTGGAGAACGAAAGTCATCAAGATTCAATTTATTATCCTTTGCCACTATTCTTTCAATAAGTAATGAAAATTTCATGGTCGAAGATGACGAGAAGTTAACATAATATTTTTCTTCTAGAAAAATCTCAACATTCAATTGCGAAAAAATGATTTAGATAATATTGAAATAGCATCTGTAAATATGTGAAGTACACGTGACACAGAATTGAACTAATTTCATCCAAGCTTAATTTTTAAATGAAAGCTGAGCTCCACAAAAACATTATTCATGCACCTTCTTTAATGACATACTTGGAAGTAAAATGGATCTTTAATTTTATACGGTTAAGAAGTCTTTAAAAATTCTCTCTTTTTTTTCTAAGGACACAATTTTGATGGGAAGTATGAAAAAAAATAAAATAAAATAAAATAATGTTTTCAATAATTACTTGAATTTAAAAAATGTTTACAATCCTATCTCCGTCATTTGAAGATTTAAACCCGATAATAGGTTTTTATTTTACAATTGTCTCGTGTTTTTAAATATATGTTTTTATAAAAAGTACATAATTTCTATAAAGAATAAACAAGCCGTTGTTTAATCACTCAGAAATAATTAACGAACCAAAGTAACATTTTAGGTTACGAAGAGTTGGAGGATCTTCCAAAATTTTGTCCAATGATGTTCGATGGATGGTTATGCTGGAACTTTACCCCACCTGGAGAAAGGGCAATTCTACCGTGCCCTCAGTTCGTTATTGGATTCGATAATAAACGTAAGTATAAAGTAAAACCTACGTTTATACGTAGCTGCAAAAGATTTTATCTCATAGAAATTAATGTATTTACATGTAGAGGCATGAAGCTGAGCTGTATAAAATTTCCGAGATATATGATCATAGTTGGATCCCTTCCTCACCTCAACAACTGCCATCCCATTTTTGAAATCAACTGGTTCTCAAAGTTTTAGGAATTGCACCCCTCCCTCCCACCTCGTTTCACGTTTAGGCTAATAACTTTACTGAACGGGGAGGAGGTAAAAGGGTGTTCAATAGCTCAAATTACTCGTAATTGACTACCTTTTTAATGTTAATGAGCAACGTTCTCTTTCCAATAATTTTCGTCACGCCAAGGGCTACAAAAGTTGAAAATTTGAAAATCGTATCTTCAAATATTTAAGTTGAAATGAATTTTCTCACGTCGTCTTGTCGGTAATTACGCAATTGCACAATGGTTAAAATACAACGGTATCAGTTCTTTAAAAGATTTCTGGAGGCGTGTTAGTTTTTGCACTAGCATTGGTAAGAGGCATTATTATGGACCATTTAATGATTTGAAAAAATACGTAATTATGTATGAAAAAATATCGGTTAGTGAAAGGATTTTTCAATTTTGCATATTTCTATTGACTCCAAACCTCAATGAATCAGTGATTACAAAATTGAACGTGTTTTTAAACGGAAAATTCCGTTCGAGCCCCGACATCATTGAACGAAAAATACACATTTGTATCTTAAAAATTTTTTTTTTCAGAAATTTTCACTTTCGCTTCAGTCAGGATCCACACAGTCTCATCACTTAGCCTTAGGCCAAACGTCAAACATCTTCATCTAGCGCCACGTAAATCGTAAGGTAAATTCCATTCAGCGCACCTTGTTTGGCAAGTAGAACTCGAAGGAAACTGCTAGATAATAGCATTCACATAATTTTACAAATACAGTTATAATGAAAATTCAGTCTGATTTTAGTGAAATATTAGAATTATGTGCATTAAAGTAGTAAGAGTGAAAGGCGATTTTAAAGTGCATAATTCAAACCATCGAAGTACACATTTATATAATCTCGCTAAATCTACATACCAGATTCATATAAGTACAAAAAACAAATCACAGCTCGCGTCTTCGTCTTGCTAGGGTTGCTCGCAACAGGGGAAACTGATCAGAAACTACATTTTCGGCGTTGTGAGGTGGTGCAAGGAGGCTAAAGGTCGAACCCCCCCCCCCCACACACATCTAGGACCTACACTAAATTTACATACGAAATTTCAACTTTCTAGCTCAATTTGCAGGGGAGATAGAAGAGGAATAGCTTTTTAATTTTAGCCTCTCAGCGCCCTCTTTACCAAATTCGGGCATAAGTTGATTTTGACCGAAGGTTAACTCCGCGCCACAGTATCAAATCTGCCCCCAATCTGAACTTATTTCCCAAATTTGATCAATTTTGGTCGGTATCGAGCTGAGCAAATAATTTTTAGCTTTGGGGAGAGGGGGAGGGGGCGATTAAAATAAATAACTGGTATGGTTAAAATTGGTTGTAACGGTCCTTTAGAACTCCAAACAAACGAATTTTGTTGATATCCCCCTCCCCTCGACCGCCATAGCCCTATAGACTGTAATAGCCTGGTTTTCAACATAGACAATATGATAGAAAATCAGGTTAATACGTATTCATTTCTATGTCAGTCTCAAGTGTACATATCGAAATCGAAGCGAAAATAAAACTGAAAATTAAAGTAACACTAAACCTCAACATCAACGAACTATTTTATACTATTTAAGTTAATCGTAGAATAGGATTTAAAAAATCTCTATTCGAAGCCTTTTCTCACATTACTCAAGTCCATCGTAGGAAATAATTGTGCTTGAAGACAGAGGGTGCAGCCAGGTAAAGGGTGATTTTAGCTCCAGCTCCGATTTTTGATCTAATGCCCCCAAATGGTGATTACGTTAGGTAAATCTACGTTAGAAAACACATTTTTGGTATATTTTTAAAAAGTGGTCGAACTTCGTCATCAGTTTTTTTTTTTTTACAGTTAAAAATTTAAAATGGCCAATTGATGAAAAAATTATCGTAAATACACCTCTGTAAGATGTAACTTTGTGCCAAAGAACAGAAAATTTCATTCGTTTCCGTTGAAATTAAATATTATTGAAAATAACGCAATAAAATGACCATAACTTTGAAAGGTGCGGGCGGGGAGGGGGTGGGGGGTCAAAATGTTTTCCAGAATATTTTTACAAAAAGGTACACCATTTGGGGGCATTAGATCGAAAATCGGCTAGGGGGCCAAAATCACCCCTTACCCGGCTACACTCTTTTAGTATTTTTTTGTCGAGTGATAACGCATTAAATATTCATTTAATCTTTACGAATCGCGCGGTTGTATTCTTTTATTATCATTCAAGTTTGACAAACCAAATTTAATATTCGCAAAAAATACCTATTCTTACTTTCCCCTATATTTTTTATGAAATTCAATTCAAATTATCTCCAATGTCAACTACATACGACGAATTACCCACTAATAAAATATATGTATATAAACAACCTCCCCTAAAATCAAACACAGATTGACGTAATGATAACGCACAATTGATTCGGAATTGATAATTAAAATCGGGAAAAAAATGAAAAAAAAAACGGTCATCCCAGCATTTAATCGATACTAATATTCACACACCGTAATGTTACAAACCACACGTGATGTTCTTTACTGTTATTTCAAAACATTGACTTTCTCTATTATTGCGTCCGTCGTAGGAAGTAAATCTCGAGAAAAATATAAAAGAGAATTTTACTATCCATAGACTTAAAATTTCTTCTACATAGATTACATACTTAGTTCTACCTAAGAAATCAAAAATAAATATACAATTTTTTTTCAAAGATTTTATCAAAGTTTAAAATGTAATCCTATTACACGAAGCTAATAAAGAAAAAAAGCAGTCTTTACACGCCGAGATATTTTTATCAACTAGAAAAATATTTTGTAATAAGACGCGAGTTCTTTTTATTCGATGCTCATTACGAACCGTATAGCTACGAAATTTTAAAAACATCACCCAACTTTTATCGCTGTTTTCTAGACAAGGTCGTTGAAAAAAAATAATCACATCTCAATAATACTCAGCATTTACATACCTATAAGCTTTCAATAAGTATATACATGTATTCTCATTCGCATAGAGATTTTGGAACCGCACCAAGTTCGCTTTGAAAATCATGCAATTCGTTGTAGTCCACAGCCAAAATAAGAATTCACCAAAGTACAATGTGCGGTGAGATATCTATACCTACAGATAACATGCGGTGAGGTGTATATATTTATATAGGTACGTACCGCATATGTACATAACATTGAAAACGAAACCTTAGATCCATCATGCGGATAGAAGAAAAAAGTACCTAACCTTGTTTCCTAATAAGCCTAAATTGAAATCTTCATTAAGTCGGTTCACTGCCTCTAATTGTTGAAGCATAATTTTAATCAAGTGGAAAAGGTTTCGGCGGCTTTTTGATCAACGTAATTATACCTATTTAAAGGCAGGAAAGCACGCATAAATTCCACAAATTAATGGATATTTATTTAGCGGCTTGGGTTAAATTATTTACTCCGCCGTCTTTCATACTTGGAAATGTTATAACCTAATGGTCAATTTTTCCGGCTTCATGTGCAAAATTCCATAAATTATTTTTACCCAGGTGTATTCTTTTAATAAGCACTGAAAATTGGTATTACCTGGTATTTGAAATATCGCGAATTTTAAAACGTTCCGCGTATACTATGTTCTGCCAAATTTCGAGTACCTACATTGAGTACATTATTTTATTCGTGATACGAGGAATAGTCTTGAACATAACCAACCAACCTTACTGGCATAAAATCTAATTTTTTTTGGCAGCTTCGAAAAAAAAAACATACGCTTACATTTTCAGAAAAAAAAAAAAAAAAAGGTTTGTTGGTTCGTTATGGATTACGTTATTTTTAGCTTGAGAAAATTGCTAAAATAAAGTCACATAAGTGCCTCCTGTAATATGGTTAAGATACACCTACCTATTAAAAGAAAAAAAAAAATGTATTATTTGTGAAAATACTACATCGAATCAATAATCCAAAAAAGGTTGTATTATTGCTTTTTATAAAACATGAAATCGAAGAAATTCAATATTGTGTTGAAATAAAACAGATAGATATACAACACTAAAACAAGGAGAATACGAATTTCAGAGCAAAATTCTGAAATTGCAGTTATTTTACTCGTAAAAATGAACCAATTGTTATTTGCGGCACTACCTCCGTTATTTGACACGTTTACATAAGTATATGGGACGAGGTCGATCAAATAACTAAAACGTCACATCTGGCATGAGGTATACAGAATTATAAAATTTTCGAACTTTTTCCTAATCGAAAAATAAATAACTATTGTTTAGGTAATGAATTTTAAAAACACGTAAAGTAAGTTATACACTTACAAAAAAAAAATAAAATAAAATAAAATAAAAAACAAATCAACATCTAAGAACCGAAGAAAACGAATCGATTTCTATTTTTTTAATCGCACATAATCATTTGCTTCGTTTGTCAGTTGTTTAAGTTGCTGAGTAATTTCATGCATCAAATTCTCGCATACTACATTGAAAAGTCGTCAAGTCGAAATCAGGGTGTCAAGTAATAAAAGTTACATTACACTAGAAATGAATTTAACATCACCAAGTACCTATTACTTACGCATGGGCAACGTAAAATTTTCAAATAAAATTAACAATTGAAGTCATTCGACTTTTTTTTTTTAATTTTCTTTGTTTTTGCCATATCTATACGTTACTCTAAATTTCATCATTTCGCCATTTATTTCCATACAGCGAGTAGCTTATGGAGAAAATTTTCTATAATCCGATTAAAAATTGTACGTGAAAGATGCGCTCCCTATACGTGCAATATTTTAAAATAAAAATTCTTTACCAGTTTACTTACTAACAGTAAGAAGATAAGTATAATAAGTGTTGTTTTGAAAACGTGATTTTTTCCTTCTTAACGATGCGAAATACGCGCATAAATGTTTGTTATCAGAATATCCATAACACTTTCAACTGAAAAAACATGACTTGACAGGTCGTTGGCTGCATACTTATGCGATTGTTTCGATACTTTTTGATACAATAACGTGCAATTTATTGAAGATGAAAAATGAATCGCAAAATATTTGCTATCTGTATGATAGAATTATAACGTGTTGCCTTCGGCGAACCGCACACGAGAAGAGAAAAATCAAATCTAGGAAACATTTAAAAAATCGTATACACATGATCAAGTTTATAGAATCTGTGTAAAATGACTCTGAATTATATCTATTTCGGGTGTTTTATACTTGATAGTTGTATTTTTAAATATTAATATAGAGATTTTTTTTTTTTACTTTTTTATTATACTGGGCGTGTATAATTGCCAGGATTGTTACGCCCAGTGTCGATTGCTAGATTTGGTTGTTTAGTT
>FIZR01013970.1:0-15959 GCA_900060175.1 Ferrisia virgata | reverse complement strand
AGGAATGAACTGTCTACGTCGATTACAGCCCAAGAAATCGGTCCATTTGGACCATTTTACGAATATTTCGACAATTGCTCATCTGTACAGGTTGTACTAATTCACCTAGAGGGTTGAAACTTGGTAGGTAGTTGACGGTAGTGCCCAGGGTGTGCCTTTTGGTGGTTTGGACTTGCCAACCCTAACCCATCCCATTACAGGTCTGCTCACCTGTACGGATCACCCTAATTGAGCTAGCGCCTTGAAACTTTGCACACAGGAGGAGTCTCAACCAGTCCAAATGGACCCCTTCTACAGCCTCAGAAAGGGAAATTCTCAAATTTCATCCATCGGTTCTTTTATACCTCACTGTTACATATCCATGATGACAAACCACTTTGGATGGTTGTAAGGGACTGGCAGACTGGTTTGAAATTTTAAAAATAACCCAGATTTAAATATTTGTTGAAAATTATTTTTATATTGCCACTAGAAACCAGTCAAAACGGATGAAAATCGTAGTAGGGATTCATTTACTTCCTGCAAATACATGCACACCATGACAGGTCAAGTTTGGAATTTCCAAACTACCCCAAAATGGATCATTTGTCTAAAATTATTTTTATATTGACATTCGATAAATAGACAAAATAGGTAAAAAATGGGGTAGGGGTTCACTCATATCCAGTAAATGCATATTATGACAGATCATTTTTGATGGTTACAAGTACCAGCAGACTGGTTTAGAATTTCTAAAATACCTGAAATTGGACTATTTGTGTAAAATTATTTTTATATCGTAAAAGTGGCAAACAGGCATCTTTATGCTCCTGCGAACACCCTCTTTCCAAAAATGTTGTGTAAAATTTTAAAGTAGTAGAAAGGAAGGAGGAGGGGGAGAAATGAATAAAATGACTAAAATGACTGTCAGCGAAAAAGTATAAGGTATATTAATATTAAAGAGTTAAACGATAAGCAGGCCAAACATTTACAAGGGTGAGGTTTAATTACACTGTTCTTTAGGGAGGCGGGTGAGTTGGACAGATAGCTCGATGACACCATCTACAAAAATTAAAGCACGCTCGAGTGCTACAAAAAACCTTACTCAAGCATACAACTATTCGACTAAGTAAGAAAGAATATCAATCGCCTATGGAAGGTCGATTAATACACCTCTCATGATGCAGGGCCAGACTAGTTTACTGCCATCACACTGTCGTTTAGGTAGAGCAGCTGACCCCCTATGATGACCAGCACTGAGTGCTGCGTGCAAGCACAGGACCCTGGTCCCAGACCAGCTACTGTACCTTGCACCTCATACTTCACCTGGGCCCTTGACCCTGCATAGTGATCATACAACAGCACTTGGTAAGGCAGTCGAGATGCGCTCCCCTAATTCTAGCACTTTATACATTAAGAAAATAATTTCATGCTATAATACAATATGGTACTCCATGAGTAAAACCAACTTGATTCAACTCGCCAATAGTAAGAATCCTGACAAGGGACCACAATTCGTGCACCAACCGCGATTCGAATAAGTGTATCGTCGTCATTCTAAACCAGTCGCATCCCTTAGCCAGTCACCCCTCTGTCCGCGCCAAGATGGACAATAGACCCATTACGTGGGTACGTTCCCAAAAGTAATGCTCGCTTTCACCCACATACACACCTTGCACAAGCAGGGTTTCCAAGAGTATCCCAACTAAGAGGTACTCCTTATTGGGAGAAATTTTACCTTTATTTACAGTTGAAATTTTGCGAATCCTTTTAAATAATAAAATAAACCGCTGGAGGTCATTAGAAACGCGATCTGCATTGCCTGAAAAATACGATTTTCTTTTAGCAATAATAAAAAAAAACAATAAAAGAATCTCGTTAATACTGTAGCCATCAGCGTCATAAAATTCTCAACGCAAACGAAGTTTACATTGTGGTTTTTTTTCAAAACGCAAACGAAGCTTGTTACATTGAAAAAACAGATAATACTTGACCGCACAACAATTAACACATTTATCACGCGTAATTATTAATCTTATCAGCTTTCTATAGTAAATATTTCGCGCAGCTACAAAGTACCTACTCATCAAATTTTACAGAGTACTTTGAGACCTACATCCCGGTTAGTTTTCAAAAATAATGCTCACGTTCAGATATTCCCATCCAAATATCCACTTTATCAGCTCCTTATCTGCACTCGACGTTGGGAAAAAGAAACTCGACCATAAAAATAACAATAAGTACGCAGCACACAGCCGCACATACACAAACATAAATACTCATTCACTTTTCACGACGGTTTAGACCAACGAATACGCGTACACACACACACACACACACACACACACACACACACACACACACACGTTTAAATTAATCCGAATATTAAATTTTCGAAAATTCGCCACAATAGTAGTAGTCTAACCTTGAACGTTAATAACGCTTAAAATTGAATATTTTTAATTTTTACTCGGCCGCATTACAGTCTATAGTTTAAATACCGAATCAGTGGTACGGACGCGACGCGACGCGATCGAAATGTACGGTACGGCGCGATATTTGACGTTCGTTTTACTCGTCTCGCCTTGTTGGAGCGCCAACATCTTGGGACTTTTTCCAGCCAAGTTTAAAAGTCACTATATCGTGTTCGATGCTGTGATGACAGAGCTGGCCAAACGTGGACATAATGTAACCGTAGTGAATCCGTTTCCGAAATCCGAACCGATGGCTAATTTCACAGATATCGATATCGGTCCTTGCGATCAAATACCAGACGACGTTTTCATCTTGGATCAAGCGTACACCGAGTTCAATCCGATCGTTGGACTTGACGTGTTGTTCGAACTAGCCGACTGTTTCGAATCGATCGTCCAATGCGATAATTTGCAACAATTTATTCGATCCGATCAATCGTTCGACTTACTAATCACCGAAATCTTCCATTCGGATATAATGCTGTCACTAGCCGCCAAGTTCCAAGCTCCTATTGTATCGTTCGTAGCGTATCCGCTATTCCCATGGGCAGCCGACAGAATAGGTAATCCAAGTAATCCAGCTTATGTAAGATTTCCTCACAGCGATCATCCTTTAGATCAGAAAAATCCCACTTTCGGCCAAAGGTTACGGAATACCGTCTATTATATTTACAGCCAATACAAACATTACGTCACCAATCTACGCACCGAGCAAATGGCCAAAAAATATATCCGAAATAATATGCCTGTCAGCGAGATCGCCAAGAATACCAGCTTAATTCTGTCGTTCTCTCATTTCAGTTTAAACGCTCCGGTGCCACTTTTCCCAAACGTTATCGAAATTAGTGGCGTGCAAATTAAACCGGCTAATCCTCTACCGAAGGTAAGACAGATTGCTGCTTTTCTAACGCTAAAAGCACATTTTCGTCGCGTTTAACCGCTTTCTTCCCTCAACGATGGCAGCGTATTCAAAAATTCATCGACGAATCGGAACACGGAGTTATTTACTTTTCGATGGGATCTCTACTGAAGATGGATACGCTTCCGGATTCGAAAAGGCTAGCATTTCTCGACGCTTTTGCCAACGTACCCCAAAGAATCATATGGAAATGGGGAAACGATCATTTACCCGGCAAAACTGATAAAATCCTTTCGCTGTCGTGGATGCCTCAAAGAGATATATTGGGTGAGTTATACGAAAAATACGTCATAAAATTCAATGTTTTAATAATTTTTATCTTCCATTTTTTAACCTGATTTTCTATGTCATATTGTCGATGAAAATGAAGCTATTACAGCCTATCGATCAACGGTAGTGAAGGGGGAGGGGGAGGAATACCAACAAAATTTATTTTGAAGTCCTAGAAGATCATTAAGACAATTTTCAGCCATATCAGATATGTATTTTCATTTTCAACATAAAAAGATGTTTATTAGCGCATTCTGGAAAAATCGTCAACAATTGACCCTCAACAGTTCAGGGTCAACAGTGTGACGTCATCATTGGACTGGCATCATTGAACAGATTTTTATGACCTGGAATGACATCGGGGGACATATTTCATGAAGGATTGATTTTATGATATTAAGTTGAAATGTTGAGAAAAATTAGAGATGTGACATCAGTGGACTTATTGTATGAAGGATTGATTTTATGATATTAAGTTGAAATTTTGAGAAAAATTAGAGATGACATCAGTGGACTTATTGTATGAAGGATTGATTTTTATGATTAAAAGTTGAAATGTTGAGGAAAATTAGAGATGTTATTAGTGGACTGTGAATACTGCGACGTCATCATTGGACAGACTGACATCAGTGGACAGATTTTTATAGCCTGAAATGACATCAGTAGACTTGTCAACATCGAATGATGATTAATAGCGCATTCTGAAAAAATCGTCAAAATTAGACTGTCAACAGTTGACCATCGCCATTGAACTGACATCAGTGGACAGATTTTTATGTCGCGGAATGACATCAGTGGTCGGATTTTATGAAGGACTGATTTTATGATTTTAAGTTGAAATGTTAAGAAAAATTAGAGATGTGACATCAGTGGACTTATTGTATGAAGAGTTCATTTCATGATTATAAGTTGGAATTTTGAGGAAAATAAGTTGACCTTGACCTCGGTTGATTTTATAATTTTAAGTTGAAATGTTGAGGAAAATTGAGGATGTTCAAAGTTGACCCATACACAGTTGATCTTGACTCTGGATTGACTTCAAGATTTCAAGTTGAAAGTATTAAGGAAAATTAGGGAAAGTTGACCCATCAAGAGTTGACCTTGACCACGGATTGATTTTATGATTTTGTGGTCCCATCAACGGTTAAGCTTGACCCTGAATTGCTTTTTAGATTTCAAGTTGAAATGTCGAAAAAAAAAAGTTGACCTTGACCCGGGTTGATTTTACGATATTAAATTGAAATCTTGAGGAAAATTAAAGATGTTTAAAGTTAACCCATAAATAAAAAAAAAAAAACAAAAATTGTTCTTTTTTGAGTCAATCAATAAACAATCCAAAGTTGCATAACATATCCAAAAAATCAACTCCTTAGGTCAATGAGGAGGGGAGATCAGAGGTTTATTCCCTTTTTTGACCTTGAAAAAGTGCTCTGCTCCTCTCCTATTTCCCCACCAAAATGAGCTAGGAAGTTGAAGTTTGGTATGTATATTCAGTAGGGGCTCTGGATGTGCCTTTCGGGGGGGGCGACTTTTTACCTCCATTTTACTACTTCACAGCTCACAAAAATGAGGTTTATTGATCAGGTTTTCTCATTTTTTCATTTTTTTTTTTAGTTTGTTCCTAATTCTCCTCCAAATGGGACTAGGAAGTTAAAATTAGGTATGCACATTTAATAGGGGCCCTAGATATGCCTTTTGGAGGTCATGAATTTTCAGCCCCATTACACCCCCTCACAACCCCATATGTAGTTTTTTGGTCGGTTTTTCCTTTATTATGAGTTTGTACTTCGTATAACTCCCTTCCAAATTGGGCTAGAAGTTGACATTAGTTATGTATCGTCAGTAAGGAGCGTAGATGTACCTTTCCTCACAGCTCCAAAAATGTATTTTTTTAATAAGATTTTCTTATTTTTTAAATTTGTTTCTCGCATAACTCCCCTCCAACTTGATCTCAGAGATTGAAATTTGGTGTATAGATTTAGTATAGGCCTTGGATGTACCTTTTTTAGGACTGCACCCCTCACCCCTTTTCAAGAAAAAAAAACAGAGCGCTTGTCTTTTTATTCCACGAGTGGACAGTTCGAATACCTTCTTTATTCATGACAATTAGGCTCAAAAGGTACCTTTTTTGTTTTTTATCGAATAATATTCTTAATAAAATAAAAATTGGCAACGTTGTAATGTTTTCTATAACAAATCTACAGTTTTTTTACCCTTTACATGCTGTTTAATTAATTCTGAATTTCTGAACGAGGAAATCATTTTTTTGTTTCCTCTTCCAGTGAAACAATAAATATGCTCAAAGTTGACGTGAGAAATAGTGAAAATTGAAAAATTGAAAAATTTACAAGAATTGCAATGTTGCCAGTTTTTAGTTTACCATATAAAAATGACCTTGGATTTTTTAATGAGGTATATCTTTCCAAATAACCATAAACCACAAACCAACATCTCTCTTGGGAAAAATTTCCGTCTGTTGAATCTTTTAGTACCTATACGACCTTAAAAATTAACAATTCGTTTCAGTGATGTCAAACAACTATTTCTTTATTCTATTCTATTTTACAGCACATCCAAAAGTGAAGCTTTTCATCTCACACGGTGGAGCTTTAGGAATTAACGAAGCTGTCTACGAGGGTGTTCCAGTTCTGGGTATTCCTATGTACGCCGATCAAATGACCAATTTAGAAGTGCTGCGATCTCACGGTGCTGCAGAAATTCTACATTATTCGGATATTACAAACGATACAGTACTACTAAAAATTCAACAAGTCACAGATGAAACGTAAGTGATTAGTTTCAGTTTAAAGATCAAGTGCAACGTAAAATTTTCCAATATGTAGATTTCATCATCGTATCTGAAGGATGGAGGAGTGGGGGGGGGTGCCAAGTTTAATACGACTTGCCCCTAAAATTTCATTCAGAAGTACCGGTCTTGTTAAAATTTTGAAAATTAAAAAATTTACAATATGGCCTGATCAACAGATGAAATGGTACGAGATTGAATTGTGAATGTTTTGGGGGGGGGAGGGGGGAGGCATTGCCTCCATCATTAGTGGAAATGGCACTTGATAAGAAATATGTTTTGTACTGATCGTGTTTTCTACTGTTTTCCTGGTATTTTGAACGAATTTTTAAAATTTTATCATTTCTAACACAAAAAGTTTCATTGACTGCACTGATGAAATTTCAACCATTTTTCTTTTCAAGTTTCTTTTTTAAACAAATATAGGGAAGAGAGTGACAATAGGAACAGGATAAATCTGAAAAACGAAAAAAAAGTACTCAAAAGGGGATGTAAAGGAGTTGAAAAGTTGAAACACTCATAATAAAGAGATGTCTAGGATCGTACTAAATTTACATACTGAATTTCAAGCTCTTACTATCTGAATTTGGATGGAAGATATGCTCTAGACAAACTCGAGCAACCCCTAAAAAAACTGCCTGGACACCAGTTTTTTCAGGCTCTGTGAAGGGGTGCACTAGGACTGAAAAGTCAAAACCTCTGAATAATAAGTTTGCGAGTAGGGGAAGTTGCACAAAGAAACAATTTTTTTCAAAGTCAGCAAAATAGGAGAAATCATTAAAATCTTCTCTCTTAATTGACATAGAAGGTCAATTTTTGGAAATGTAACAAAATTTTTAATTCTCTGTCGATTGATTTCACTTTGAAGAATTTTTGAAATTTTAGCCCCCAAGTACCTCTTTCTTCAAATTTGGACAAGACTGAATTTTGATCCAAAAACATCCCAACTCATATACGTATTTAATCTAACACTAATCAAAGCCCTTTGGTGTAGTTTGAGCGATTTTGATCGGAATCGAGAAATGTAAACGATTTCAGTCAGCTGTAAAAATAAATGCTTAAATGAAATGACACCCTGGGCACTACTGTTCGCTACGTATCAAGTTTCAAACCCCTAAGTGAATTAGTACGACCTGTGCAGACGAGCAATTGTCGAAATATTCGTAAAATGGTCCAAATGGACCGATTTCTTGGGCTGTAATCGACGTAGACAGTTCATTTTTGGATATGTTATAGCTCTTTCGATTTCCTATCGATTAGCAGTGATACTTTTTCATTTTTCGATTTTTCACCCCCATTTACCCCATCCTCAAAAATGGACCTCTCTCAATTCGGACCATGGACCGTTCAAACTTTAAAGGAAAAATACAGTCGTCGAGTTTTGGGAAAATTTTAAATTCTAGCAACTTTGGCCAGTATGGGGTGGAGTAATTAATTTTTTCTCTCTGGAGAACTAGATAAAATAAAAATAAAAATAAAAACAAAAAACATATCAGACCGGACTTATGTAATATTCATGGTTCCTTCATAAAACCTGACTAAAAATTGAAAAGTAAAAATATGTCGATGTACTCGTACTAGCTACTCACATAGAAGTTCCTGTGACATCCCTTCACACCAATATTGCTCCAAAGTTAGTAGATAACCTACCCAACCCAACTAGCCAAATACGTATTTATTATGAAAATACACGTACTTTTTACAGATACTCGAAAAATATGAAAATACTGTCGACAATATTCAGAGACAGACCTTTATCTCCGATGAATACAGCAATTTATTGGATCGAATACGTGATTCGGCACAAAGGAGCATATCACTTACGTTCACCGGCGGCAGATATGCATTTTTACGAATATTTACTATTGGACGTGATCTTATTCGTAATATTTATAATTTTAAGTTTAATCGTCGTGATTTACTTCGTATTGCAAAAATGTTTTTCAACGATTCGACCTCGCTTTACCGACTCAAAAAAGGAAGCATGAGGACGTGGTTTTTTCAAATATTTGTACGATACAGTACACTATACATTTTTAGCGTGTATTGTACATTGATCGAACTGATAAAGAGTTAAGTTTTGTTGACGATGCACACCACCTCCCAACATAGTACATATGTATATGTATTTGCCATTGAACATAACACGTTACAAGAGTGTAGGTTTGAGTTGATAATTTTCCCACCTACCTACTCACCCACCCATTACCTACATTTTTACGTGTTCTATTCGACTCTTACGTGTACCTGTAATATTTTTTGAACATCGTAAGTAGGGATTTAGTGGTTAGGTAAAATTTAGGATTCTAACACTGGATAATTGTAGATAAAGGATAACCAAATTCGAGTTTTTTATGTCCAATATTCGAATACCTACCTACCGAACAGAAAATTATTATTTTTCGTGAAATTGGAAACTCGTCAATTTTTCTAATTCGTTTAATTTTCTTCATTTCTTTTCTCTTTTTTTTTTTTTTTCAAAAATAAATGATATCAACTAAGTATGTATACTGTATTTATTTATCTAATCCTTGAAAATAAGAACTGTGACATTAACTACGTACGCATACGTCGACTATTGTAACGAACGAATCATTATCAATATCGATATGTTCTTTTTTTCTTTTTCTTTCTTTTTTTTTTTTTTTCACTAAAGAAAGTCAGCACTGAAAGAAAAAAATTTTTGTGCACGGTTTTCTTTCATGTCACTTTTACCATTACGTTGGCAATGTCCAATAATTAATACGGTTTATTGGCTCTTCTTAGCATTTCTTTTTTTTTTTTCGTGGTGACGTTTTTATTCCTTTTTTAATATTCCTTATTTCACTTTAAATGATTTTCACGTCGAATATATATTGATAAATAAGTGTTCTATTATAGTGAAAGCACCATCGAATAGTGATATTTTTGTGATTAATACGTGTAATTGTAAGTAACCGAACGGTATAACGTAAATTATTAAATGTAAACGTATAAATTTTACAAGAAATAGTGTTAAATGATTTTATTGGTGTTCAAAAGGATCGCGAATTGTGTAACGAAATTAGACATTACGTATACTTGGTATCGTTGGATATTGGCGGATATTAACGGTTGGTACGACTGATGGTTTTTTTTTCCTAGCATAGAAATTATTCGTACAAGAATATCCTACTGGCTGTGTATGAGAATTATTGTTTTGTAATTTACAACCAATTTCAAATTATTCGTCGCTAGGGTCAAATTTAATCAAATTGAAGATGATACTTTTCCTCATTATTTGTCTGGATTCTACGAAAACCGATAAAATTTTGTACCTTATGAACGTATAAGAATTTCTCCCAACACCAAATCAGATCCATTTCCGAGGAGAATTTCAGTCCTTCAATAGGAAACTGGTTATTTTAAAGACGATTTAGATACATTATACCAAAAATTAAATACACACAGGTCATCGTAATAGTTCTCCATATCATCAAATTTTCAAGTGGTTAGATGTAAAATTCGTCTTAAAATAATAAATCTATTTTTTTTTTTGGTTCTTCTAATAATAATCAACACCATATATTCACTTATCAGAATCAAACTGCAAAGTGAAGACTGATCTCTTGTCATTATCCCAAATCTAATCCAAATATTCTCCATAGAATTATTCAGTCGCATTTTTTAGCCAGGTTTTTTTCAAAAAAACCCTGATTATTACAATCGTTTTTCCCATATTTTTTTACTATATTCATTTTTTTTTCTAGTTCCCTCGAAGGAGAAAATTAAAAAAAAGAGCTTCGCGTCGCGATGCTTCAGGAGTCAGATTTTTTTTGCTGTCCACGTCCCTAATTCGTCGTACAGGTTTTGACTACATCATACTAATATTTTAAAGTGATAGACTTTTTAGATTCCGGCATTTCTTCCTGCGATAATAAATCGCTGTGAATTAGAATATACATTTGGAAAGAAGCGTAGATACACTTTTGAATAAATAGCCGACCATTAATCACTTCGTCATCGCCACGTAAAAATCGACAATGAAAAAATATTCTCACGGAAATGTATTATAATTAGACATATTTATCGTTAAATTCGGAACAAATCGAAAAAAATTACCTTATGGGGCTGTAGAAGGGGTCCATTTGGACAGGAATGATTGAGACAACCCTAAAGGCACATCCTACGTATCTCCTCGACCTGCGCATTAAGTTTCAAGGTGCTAGCTCAATTAGGGCGACCTGCACAAGTGAGCCATTAATCGAAAACGTTAAAACAATGAAGTTTTTGGACGTGTAATGGGATGGGTTACAGATGGCGAGTCGAGACCAGCAAAAGGCACACCCTGGGCACTAATGTCAACTACCTACCAAGTTTCAACCCTCTAGGTGAATTAGTACGGCCTGTACAGACGAGCAATTGTCGAAATATTTGTAAAATGGTCCAAATGGGCTGATTTCTTGGGCTGTAATCAACGTAGACAGTTCATTTATGGATATGTTACAGCTCTTTCGATTTCCTGTCGATTGGCAGTGCAACTTTTTCATTTTTCAATTTTTTAGCCCACCTACCTCCCGTCCCCGAAAATGGACTTACTTCAATTTGGACCATGGACTGTTCAAACATTATTGGAAAGCTACAGTCGGCGAGTTTTGGGGAAATTTTAAATTCTAGCAATATTGGCCGGTATGATGTGGAGTAATAAATTTTTTCCCTTGAGGGAACTAGAGAAAAATAAATAAATAAATAGATAAATATCAGACATAGCGATTCTAATACTCAGGATTATCCCTCAGAGAACCTGACTAATTATTCCGCCCCATACCGGCCAAAATTGCTAAAATTTAAAATTTCGCCAAAATTCGCCGACTGTATTTTTCTATTACAGTCTGAACGGTCCATGGTCTAAAGTGGGAGAGGTCCATTTTTGGGGACGGGGGTACGAGGGATTGAAAAATTGAAAAATGAAAAAGTTTTACTGCTAATCGATAGGAAATCGAAAGAGCTATAACATATCCAAAAATGAACTGTCTACGTCGATTACAGCCCAAGAAATCGGTCCATTTGGACCATTTTACGAATATTTCGACAATTGCTCGTCTGCACAGATCTTACTAATTCACTTAGGGGGTTGAAACTTGATTCGTAGCGGACAGTAGTGCCCGGGCTGGGCTTTTTAGAGGTCTCGACTCGCCACCCCCTAAACCCATCCCATTACAAGTTCAAAAAAAAAAACATTTTTTTAACTTTTCAATTAATTGCTCATCTCCACAGGTCGCCCTAATTGGGCTAGCGTCTTGAAATTTTGTGCACAGGTCAGGGAAATATGCAGGATGTGCCTTTGGTGGTGTCTCAACCATTTCTGCCCAAATGTGGACCCCTTCTACAACCCCGGAAAGGAATTTTTTTTGGGATTTTTCCGAATTTAACGATAAATATGGGTAATCCTAATACATTTCCATGGAAATCTTTTTTCATCGTCGATTTTTACGCGACGATGACGAAGAGATTAAAGGTTGACTATCCATTTAAAAGTGCACCTACACCTCTTTCCGAATAGATATTCCAATTTGTGGTAATTTACTATCGCGAGAGCAAATGCAGGAACCAAAAAGTGAACCACTGTGAAATATCGATCTGATGTATTCAAAACCTGCACGATTAATTAAGGACGCAGACAACAGGAAAACTTGACTCCGAAAGCATCGCGAAACGAAGGATTTTTCTTTCTTATTTGATGCATTCAAATAATTTCAAATTTTTATATACGAGATCTTTTTATCGTATTTTCCTTCCTTCATCTAATTGTTCATGCATAATAGCTAATTTGTACTCACCATTCAAAAGAGATGAAGAATCTGCTGCTAGATTTGAAACGATCACATTCATAATCCTCGGATCCTGTGCTCCAAACCGCAATCTAAAAATAGAATTATAGCAAAAATATATTACTAAAGGTCAAGAACTTGTACAAAAAAATTTCATCTGGGTTCAAATTTAGTATATAAATAAGGCCAATTTGATCATCTAAGTTTTAATCTTATATCAATTTTTATATCATTTTTTGCCACATTTTTCAAGTCATATATTTAAAGATGACCACACTGTTATGGAGAATCCAAGCGGGTAAATCAACAAACTGCGTTACAAGGTCCTAGAAAACCATCAAGACCATTTCTGCACATATCAGATGGTCTACTGTTTTTTTCATTATTATTTTTTTTTTTTACCAACGACAAAAATAATTTACTCGGCTCAGGACCTTACAAAATTAGTGAAATTCGACCAGTAGACCTAAACTGGCGGTAGATGCCACTTATATGAATGGGGGTAATCAAGGGGTCAAAATTCATTTATGCCCGATTGGAATCGAAAAAATTGTTCGTTTCTAAACTAATCGAGAACGAATCAGAAGTTGCATTACAAATTCAAAAATCAGCCTTCTACGATGATTATGATGGGAGATAGGAGCTTTATCCCCTTTATGACTTTGAAAAACAACCAGTGCCACGCATATCTCCCCTTCACATTGGACTAGGGCGATTAAAATTTGGTATACACATTTAGTAGGGGTCCTGGATATGCATTTTGCAGATTTAGATTTTTCAGCTCCATTGTACCCCCTCAAAGACTTAAAGAAGTAGGTTTTTGCCAAGTTTTTCCGATTTTTAAGTTTGACCTTCGTATACTCCCCCTTCAAATAGATCAAAAGCAATGAAATGATAGGTATGTAGATATTGTAGAAGACCTAGCTAGATGTACCATTTGGAGATTTTAAACTTTTCAGACACATTGCACCCCTCGCAGTACCTAAAAAGTAGCTTTTTGAGCGATTTTTGAGGTTTTTTGTATTTTTCTGTCGCATATTCTCCTCTCCCCCCACCCCTCCACATTGAGCTATGCGGTTGGAATTTGATATGTAAATTAAGTAGAAGTCTCAGATGTACCTAGGGCCGGCGAAGAGCGTGCTGCGGGTCCCGGAGCACAAATTTTTGCCAATCTTGTAATTTTTTGGAAATTTTTCTAAAAAAAAATTTCCATTGATTTCTCAACAAAAATTGAATTTTTGTCCACACTATTTTTACTATCCGAGAACGTCGGAAAAAAATTAAAATTTCAATAAATTTTTGAAAATGTTTGAGCAATTGGGTAAACTTTTTAGGCGCATATCGTAATTTTACGTGAATATCAAAATTCTTTTGGTCATTGGAGAGAGGATGGGTTTCAATTCTAAATCCCTCTTGGCTCGCGAACCAGACTTAAACCTAAATCTTTCGAATTTTTAATTTAAGTAGCCAGAACCTGCTTTGAAAGGTCCAACAGAAAATTCTAGGGGAATGTACGTAAAACCAAACCAAAACTATAATGCTTGCTAGTTTGAACCTTTGAGACCTTGAACGAGACAATCACTTTGAATTTTGGTCATTTTATGATGCTTTTAATTTTACAAATCAAACTTTTGATCATTTTCTGAAAAAGTGCGAGCCCTGGGAAAATGAATCCTTTACACCCAGAATTTTTAATTATTCCAATTAGGAATATTTTACACTTTTCAGATTTTTTAAAGATTTTTTTGAAGTGGTAACCTGTCCTGTAACCCTGAAAAACTGTTTTTTTTTTTTTCGTTCGTTGAACATCAAAGTACCTGCTAAATAATTCCCATATGAAGGATTTCTCATAAATATTTTTCAGTTTGGTACCATTGACAATATAATTACAGCTTTCATTCCCACGCCTTAGATTTCAACCCTTTCACAGTGGATCACTACCACTCCCATAATGATACAATACTTTAGCTCAAAAATAGCCCAAACGTGGTCAAAATTCACGAAAGACGAAAATTTCGTGCGTAATACGTAGAGGTACCGAAACGTATATATTTCAATACTCTGGATCTTCCTAACAATCCACACGTGTTTAACTTCCTCTTAATTGGGGGGGGGAGGGGGTACAGATTCAAGTTACACATGTATGAAAAAATGTTAAATCAAGAGTTGCTCCGCATTAAAAGATGAATATTTTTACTTTTTAATCAAGGAATGTTAAAATTTTACATATGATGTAATCATGAGGATTCAAATGAGCCGAATTTATAATCTCGAAGGGAGGGAGAGGGGAAGGAAATGACTGAAAAATTCGAATTTGAAACCTACATCGCCGATAAAGTCCCACACACATGGCCAAAAAATAAATCTACAGAGCTCTGCTTTATCATCATCTCTTTCAACCTTGAAAAATTCTCTCTATTCAACTTTTTGCAGACCTTTAAAAATGTTTAGCTTAAAATTATTCAACTGTTTTTTTACAATTTTTAAGCTCAAAATTTAGCTGTACGAATATAAATTCGATTTGAATTTTACAACCTTCTCAATCTCTCTTCATCCCCACACAGCTCCATACAAATCGAAGTTCAAATCTTCGGCTTCAATTTATAATAATGTTCTAGTTTATCCTGGTTGAACTAGGAAACTAAAATCAACAATAGGTAATATGATACTCCCAACATTTTTTCCTCTTACCCCAAAACACCTTTCAGCTATATTTCGACTAAATCGAAGCTTGTTAATCTGTGCCAATTTGAACCTTCAAGTTACGTATATTTATACATAATTTTCAATTAGTGTAAGTCTTTCAATTTTTAAGTTTTTTCAAAAAGTAAAGACATCACTTTGTAGCATACAAAAAACTGAGCATAAAACGTAGAAATAATTTTTTGCCCAACATCAAAATTGTGTGAGTTATGAGAAATCAAAGATTGACAAAAATATTCATTTTTCTGAAATAAGTATAAGGATGGGTCAGGAAGGGAACTAATTCCCCAAAATATCCATTTTTCTGAAATAAGTACGAGGGTGGGTCAAGAAGGGAACTAATTCCTCTAATTTCAACTATTTTTATTAGGGATACTTACTTTGAATTAGAAATGCACCACACACAATTTGAGTGCCTTGCCTCAAAGGAAGGTGTAGTACCAGGAGTCCTCTAAGTAAGGTGATTTTTGATAAAATCTTCATCATGAGTACCACCTCCCTTTTAGATAAGGGACTCAAATTTTGTGTGTGGCATTTCCATCTCGAAGGAAGTATCTCCAATAAAAACAGTTGAAATCAGAGAATCCTCACACTCAATCAAGAAGTATGGATATTTTTATCAATCTTTGATCTCTCATAACTCCTACAATTTTGATGTTAAGCAAAAAATGATTCGCATGTTTTCTGTGCAGTTTTTTATGCTCTACAATGTGATACCTTTATTTTTAGAAAAAATTCAAAAATTAAAAGACTTACACTACCTTGAAATCATGTACATACGTGTGACTTGAGGGACCAAGTTGGCACAAGTTAACTTGCTTCGATTCGATCAAAATACAGCTTAGAAGTGTTTCGGTTACAGGGCAATTAGGGTGGGTCAAAAAGCGATTATTTCTTTTTTCACTTGGTACCCTGAAAAACTGGTTGGTAGACACCTCAAAAAAATTCTCTCCACGTATGACTCCTTAATTTTAATAGGAACGTCCTCCGCCTTTCAGATTTCTATTTTTTTTCTATTG
>FIZR01013967.1:0-31903 GCA_900060175.1 Ferrisia virgata | reverse complement strand
TCATACTAATCAATGTTCTAATCGACTGTTTCATAATTTCATTCAGCTTCCATTTTTTAAATTAGTTCAAGCTCAAGCAATATGCATCGTTCATTCTAATTAGTAACAGAACTATAATACTGAACTCTGATAATACTTTCCAGCATACAATGAGACCCAAGTACGCGAATCTTCTCACTTTCATGACAGTAAGTTATTCTCATTGCTACGTCAATTTTAATAATTAGTAGGTAATATAAATGTATAAAGTATTGAGATGGAAATTTCATCACCGATAACGAATATTAAATTGCTTAGAGTACACATAACGATAAGATACAAATTAATTATCAACGATAAAAAGACCGCGTTTTTTCGGTAAAAACGCCGAACTTTAGAAATTTAAGTCATACAACAGAAGATGGAAAATACTACAACATGAATTACAATCTGAATTACAGGTAAATTCAGATCAAACTTTTATTCATCATTTATTACAAAAAATATATAACAAGCGAAGATCATGTTACATGTATACATTCAATTAAAAAGTAAACAAAACAAAACTTAAAAAGCGTATCATACAAATCTATTTTTAAAATAAATAGGAAAGTATCTTAAAGCTACAAATTGTTAACAATGACCGGATAAAAATTTGAAAAAAAAATTAATTTGTAATTACTACTTTCAATTCTTTCAAGAGCTTCAAGGTCTTAATAATTCAGATGAAAACAGACAGCTAATAATAACGTTCAGCTGAAAGGGAAACTTTCCTAAAGGATGAAATGTAAGACAAAAAGCGCAATGTTTAAAATTCGAATGTCGATGGCATTACAGCGATGACGAAAGAAAAACATATTCATCTGAATTCGTAGATTTGAATACTGTGTTCAGGGACATGGTGTAAATTCAATGATTGGTACCTATAAAATAAGCTACATTTAATAAGTATTAAAGAAACGTTAGAAAATTACAAAACAACCTTTACCACTCTGAACTTCGATGGTAATAGTATCCCTCAATTGTGGCGGCGGATTTTTGAAAACAAATATAATAAAACCCCGCAAATGATGCTCCATTTATATCTTTAATGGTATGATCGGGAACGAGAAAATGCTCCTTCCACCTCATATACACAAAATCATTAGCCTGCATGGCTTCGTAATCGAATGTATCCGAATTAAAGTTCTTAGCGTAATGATAAAATGATTGAAATTTACCCTGAAAAATAAAAATAATGTGACATAAATTGGAAAAAATGTGTAAATACCATTCTAGAATAATGAAATGATCTTCTCATACCCAATGTTTCCTATCTACATCTTCATCAGCGTCCCATTTCCTCGTTAAAAAGGGATATTTCTTACTATTTATTTCACCGTCAAAAAAAGTAGTCAGAGTTGGAAACTCGTCAGTGAGTCCTTTGATTTTCAAATATCCGCAGAGATATGAATTTTCTTCATCTACATGCTGTGGAACACCAACAAATATCGCCATTATTCAAGGTACATAAATAGATTTCAAAACATGCGAACGTTTAGATAAGAAAGTGAAGAATCAAGCGTAGGTCAAGTTTAGAAAGTAAGGAAAGCATAGGGCAATGAACAATCAAATAAGAGCTTATAATGACCTAGCAATATCAGAGAACGAGGTTACAGTATGAGTTCCCGAAACTCGACGATACGCCACATAATCAGGTAGCGATTATGAAACACAAATACAGTATTCAATCTATTGGAAAATGCTAATACCTGCAGTATTACTTCAACTTCGTAGCTATTTCCTTTGGATTTTTGATGTCCTTGAAATCTAGAGCCATTGTATAATAACGATCGAGTGATACCAGGTTGTCCAGAGTTCGCAGGAGGTGGTGGTACTAATTCTACCCTTACGGGCATAACTTCAATAGAAAGTTTTTCGATATGAGTCTGAGTTTCTCGTTTCAAGAAGACATCAAATTAACAAAAAAATACACAAAATTGACGGAGATTTCAGTTTGAAATGTTTGTTTTCATTTTTGCAATGTTAAGATGGAAAATTTTTTTGAATTTTGCTTTCTTCTAGAACATCGATTTTTCACAGATTATAACGAAAAAGCAGAGCTCGTATCTGGTTTTATGACTTTTGATTGGTTACAATACAGCCAACATGATCAATTTATTTGTGGTTTTTGAAAAAAAATTCCTGATAAAAACTTTGATAATTTTTGAACTGAACAAACCGCCGTTTTCAATTTTATTTCTATTTCTACTAATTATTTGAAAAATTTAATAAAATTATCGCTTATGATACAATGTTATTAGTGCTTCTTTAATATTCAGCATATATCGTACATTCATTTTACAAATGAAATTACGACTCAATTCTCCGACTATTTTATACCAAGCCTTCATATGGTTTTGTTTCGAAATGTGTTTAAGATATCCTTAATCTCTCAACGTTTCTGTGCGTACAGCAAAAGCGCAGGAATTTATACCATGAGAATTCTGAATGTAGCTGAGAAAAATGATGCTGCGAAACACATATCATCCCATTTATCCGGAGGCAATACCTTTAAAGTATGTTTCATTGTTTCGTTGTAAAATTTACAATCCTCTAATTGAATGTTTTTGAACAGAGAGAAGGACGCTCAAAATACAACAAAATATACGAATTTAATTATCGGCTGTTCGACCAAAACGTCAAAATGATTATGACATCGGTCTCTGGCCATCTTCTCACCTACGAATTCGTAGGAAACTATTCCAAATGGACTGGTTGTTCACCTGAAGCATTGTTCGATGCTCCAGTAATAAAACAATGTCCTGAAAACAGTAAACTCGTCAAAGTAAGATCTAAACTTCATACAAATTTTCAGTGTGTTAATTTTCGTACTACATTTGCTGTTCTTTATAGGAAAATTTAGAAAAAGAAATTCGTACTTGCGATGCTCTTATTATATGGACTGATTGTGATCGAGAAGGAGAAAATATAGGCTTTGAAGTCATATCTGTTTGTACTAAAATTAAACCTGGTGTACGAGTTTATAGGTAATAATTAAATACTCCTTTGCTCGTCGACAAGTGTAGTTCACCTACATAATAATTCTTCGTGAATGAATTTTCAGAGCTAAATTCTCAGAAATTACTCGACAATCAGTGAAACGAGCAGTAGAAAATTTAGAGCAGCCGAATGCGAATTTAAATGCAGCTGTAGATGTTAGAAGTGAACTTGACTTAAGAATAGGTAAATATTGCATCCTTTTTACATTTAAATATTCATTTAATATGGATAATTTTATAATTCAGGAGCTGCATTTACTCGATTCCAAACGCTACGTTTACAAAGAGTCTTTCCAGAGGTTTTAGCATCGTGTTTAATTAGTTATGGTAGCTGTCAGTTTCCTACACTAGGATTTGTCGTTGAGAGGTATAAAGCTGTAAAAGACTTTATACCAGAAAGTTTCTGGAAAATGAAAGGTAATAAAACTGAACTGGAACTCATCTACTTCCTAGATTTAAGGTAAGCTGTTTGAAATTTAATTGTTTCGAAAAATTGGTATTTTTTGTTTTACAGTTACTCATACGATCAGAGATCTAACAGTAGAATTTAATTGGCAAAGGGTACGTTTATTTGATAAACAATTTTGTGAAATATTATTCGAAAAATGTCAAGAAAATTCTACAGCTAAGGTTGAAAATGTTACTACCAAGACCAAATATAAGTATAGACCTGTTCCTTTAGATACAATTGTAAGTTGTTCAGTTTTAATTCAGCTGGTGTTCTTTTTCTTCGAAATTAATTGAATTGATTTTAAAGGAATTGGAAAAAATAGCGAGTAGAAAATTGAAGCTGAGTGCCAAAGAAACCATGCGCTTGGCTGAACGTCTGTACACTCAAGGTTTGATTAGTTATCCGAGAACAGAAACGAATATTTTTCCTAATAATATGAATTTACGAAGTCTAGTCGAAATGCAGCAAAACGATGGGAGATGGGGAGGTAAGTCGAGCTGACAATTGATTAATTTTCTTAAACATCGAACTAGAATTGAAATTGCTTTCTATTTAGATTTCGCTACAAAAGTTCTAAACAATGGTGCTCGTCCGAGACAAGGAAAAAAATCTGATCAAGCCCATCCTCCCATTCATCCAACAAAATATACCGATTCCTTGTCTGGTAGGATAATGCTTCTATTACTCGCAGTAGATTCTCATCTTGATGCACTGCTTACGATGATGTGATGAATTTTATTTATAGGAAATGAAGCGAGACTGTACGAATACATTGTGCGACATTTCCTCGCTTGTGTTTCTGATAATGCAGTGGGATTGGAAACTCTTGTGACCATTGATATTAATCAAGAAAAGGTACCTTTGGCTCGTATTTTCTGCTTGACCTGATTATAAAATAACCCGTTTTATATAGTTTGTAGCCAACGGTTTGATAATCCAAGAATTAAATTACTTGGAAGTGTATCCATACGAGAAATGGAACGCTAAAGAGATTCACAACTACGAGAACAACAAAACTTTTCAGCCTACGAGTTTGGAAATGGTAGAAGGACAAACGTCACCTCCGAATTTATTAACCGAAGCAGATCTGTTTTCTCTCATGGAAAAAAACGGAATCGGTACGATGAATTGGCGTTGATTCGTGTATTTAAAGTTATTGTGAAATTCATTAATAACACAATTGTTGAATATTGCATAGGTACGGATGCTACACACGCGGAGCATATTGAAACCATTAAACAGAGGATGTACGTCGGTTTACAAGACAAAATTTACTTCGTACCAGGTGAATTAGGTATCGGACTCGTTGAAGGATACGATAGTATGGGTTTTGAAATGTCTAAACCTCATTTACGAGCTGAGCTAGAGACGGATTTGAAAAAGTAACGCCTTCGAATAATATCAACATATTTAGCAATGTTACTCGTTTATTATGGTCTCAACTATACGTTTCTGTTTGAACCCCTCGTAGGATTGGCGATGGTATAAAAGATCCGAGAGAAGTTTTAGCTTCACAAATTCAAAAATACCGAGATGTGTTTAAAAAATCTGTCGAACAGGTAACCATTTCAACGTGTGTAACATACAATTAATTACCAATTGTACATTGTATTCACAAAATTAGTCTTCGGCGTTACTTTCAGGCGAATAAACTAGATTTAGCTCTGAATAAATACTTACAAACGCAAGCCAATCACGTTGACAATAATTTCGATTCGTTAGTCCCAGAGTTACCTAAACAAGCGATGAAATGTTCAAAATGTGGTTTGCAAATGGTACTGAAACATCGACCAGAAAGTACGAGTTTTATATCGTGCACTGGATTTCCTCACTGCCGAAATGCTATTTGGTTACCAAATAAAGTGCAACAAGTAGAATTGACGGAAAACAGCTGTACTCAGGTAATCGTTAGATTTTTTGGAGTATAAATTTTTCAAATGATAATATATTCTAGCGCTTACAACATTTTATTGTTTTTAGTGTGGCCCTGACGTGAAATTATTAAAATTTCAATTCAGACCCGGTTCTATGGCTCCGTATTATCCGAATGTTTACACCGGCTGCATCGGAGGTTGTGATCAGCAGTTCCTCGAGTTACTGGAAATTAGATCTGCCCGTCAAGGTGAGTCTCAAATACATTTAGTTACCATCCAAGAATTAACTCCGCTGGCTTCCTTGTGTAGGTGATGGAGATTCTACAACCAGTACTGCTAACGCACCTATCCAACGCCAGTATCAACAAAGAAATCGAAATGACGATACTGGTTATTCCTCCGGTAAGTTGTAAGCTCTTGATTAACTCAACCGTCGACATATTTATTCGTAATATTTCGTTCATTTTTTAGGATATAATACCCAGTCTTTGTCGAATCGAGCTAGACCAAACACCAACAATGTAGATGCTGGATCAGCTAGTACTGTTGATCCTATGACTTTCCTTGCGTATGATGACGACGTCCATTGTAATTGTAATGAACCTGCTAAAAGGTACAATACTCGTTTACATTTCATATGTATATTTAATGTTCATTTCCTGATAGAAACCTCTTAATTATTTTTTCTTCCGTAGACTGACAGTAATGAAAGAAAATGCTAACAAAGGTCGTGAATTTTACGTTTGTCCGAGGCCGCAAAACGACCCTGGCCGTTGTAATTTCTTCATGTGGGCTACAGGGCCGAATGGCGCGAATAATGATCAGAATCAGAATTTTGCAAGACAAAATCATGGCGGAGGTGCAGCTAGACCAGGCGGTTCCAATTTTCAACGTAATAACTGGCCTAGTGGTTCTAATTATAATCAAAATGATAGACCATCTGGTTCATATTATCAGCGAAGAAATAATGAATTTAAGGGAAGAAAACAAAGTAAAAATATTTTATTCGACAATATTGTTACCCCACTAAACGGAAGAATTTCACTATTGGTTATTTTGAATGTATTTTAAATTTCAATTCTGCAACAGGTGCATCAGCTGGTAGCAGAAAAAAATGTGGAATTTGTCGACAAGAAGGTAACTACATAATATACCAATTCATCGGTGTAAAATGGTATATCATTGTCGTCATTTTTATTTTACCATTGAATTACATGTTTATCTTTTCAGGGCATAATCGAAAGAACTGTCCTAATAATCGTGAAGATTAATTTACTTATGTATGTTTTAGTTTTAATAATCTCTGAGATATTATTTATTCCTATTGTGATATTTTTCATTTTAAGAATATAATAACGAGGTAATTTTACCTACCAGCAACAAAGATAGCAAAAGACTTGTCAGTTTTTTTTACTAGCAAACTTGTGTTTGCGAAAAATGTAAATATTTGCGCGTTTTGTAAATTCATGTGTGTAATTTTTAAACTGTTATTTAATGATTTAAAACAAATTGTCTTTTAATTTCTCGTAATTTTAATTATTCAATCAGATATATTTACAAATTGTAATTTCTGATTATGAGTTTTGATGAGAATTATTTTCGGTGAGATGAATGTATTTATTTTACATTGTGAAATGAAATTTGTTTTCAATATTCTGAATCTTATCCGAAATCCCTGCAATTCTTCATTTGTTACTACTTATCAAGATGGTGAAATGTAAGCATATAAATACATGTACCAATCCTCGGTGTTTATGCGAATTAAATTGTAATATTCTGCGAACGAAATAGTGATATTGTTACAGATATTGGCAAATCAACTCAATAATTGTTTTTCAGTGTTGCTGTTTACGATTTTGGTGTTTATACTTTCAGCATATCTGTTATGGAAATACGAAATGACATTTGCAACGTAAAATCTACTGTTAGCGATCTATTAGGGGGTAATGACTTCAACAGTATTTTAATCAATTACTTGATCAAAAAATTGAAAGATATGATCTGTGGAATTTATTTCCCATGTATTTAAAGCAGTTTTCTGAATCAAAACATTTTTGAAATTATAGCCCAAATTCGATACCACCAAATGCTTGATCACACAGGCGCGGCTCAAACAAAGTGGCGACTTATCGTACTCCGCTGAAGTCAAAATCAATTTTCGGTGCATTCCATTCTGTGAATCAAAACTTAGACGAATAACACTGAAGATGAGGTGAATATCCAATTGCATTTTTATGCCATCTGAATTTAAATCACTATACCGCATGGTTCTTACTAATTTTTGCTATTTGTGTTAGTTTCCTTGTGAGTTCTGCTCTGCTATTTGGCAGACCTTCTAGATTAATTCAATATAAGGTAGTAAATTCATTAGTTGATTTTCTCATATCGAATTATCTAAATACTTGTACTCAATATCTACAAACCTTATCAACAAGACTATTAATAAAGGTAATATAATGCTATAATTAAAATCTTTTATTTGATGATGATAAACTTTGAAAAATATGATGGCAATGATATTTTTTTCCATGTTCGTTATGTCTGCAAGTTTAGTTTGTAAGGTGGTTTCATTCCGCATGTAATAAGTAGGTCTAGGGTTTACATTGCATCGTAGGTGTATTTTTTTATTTTTTATTAATAATAAATGAGTGCAGTAGATATTTGGTTCAGTCCATTTCCAACGATTCGTAATATTTTCTTATTATACTTCGCAATAATTACTATTTTCCTAAATAGCGTATCAATGGGTGTTTTTTGCTTGTGCAGGTTGGTTAGCAAGTGTTTTATGTAAATAAACAATCTAGAATAAATTCAGTGTTCATCAGAACAGCAAAGGGTTTTATCTAGTTTCATTGGTTTCATTTACTCTTGAAAATGTAAAAGAGGTTGCTCAAAATATGACTAAGCTTAGGTGCCTACAGAAGTACAGAGTACTGACCTACCTGCAGTTCAAACTTCCAAAGTGTTTTAATTTTATTTTGAATTGATGAATTTTGGAAAAAAAATACATACTTACATTTATGTTTAAAATGCAACATGAACACTCTTGAGTATTTTGTTTTTGTTTCAATTCTATCGATGAACAGTTTTGATGTTTTAAAATAATTTTATATAAAGAATTACTCCTTGTGTTTTCTTGAATGTGCAAAAAAATACGCAAGTTGGAACATGATAATACTGATAGTTAGTTACGGCGGTAGAGAAAATTCTCAAGTTGAACGAATAAGTCCGACAGGGACCGACGATTTCCGATCTCACCATTCTTCAAAGATAACAGTTGATTTACTTTTCACTATCTTTTTCATTTTCTAATTAAATAATATTGAAATATTAATTCATTTAAGAAGTACCGCAAAGTATATTCATTAAATAATTTGTTTCTTTAAATGGAAAGTGAAACAGAAGCAGAGTTTAAAGATCTTTCGAAATTCGTCGTGAAACGAGTCCTCAGCGATAGCAGCCAAAGGAAAACGATTTGTGTAGAAGGAGAATTTGAGGATAAAGAAGGTAAATTTATCCTGTTATTAGAAAAGAAAGCTTTCACCGAAGATAATGTGAAGGATTTGTGTATCGAAAAATCCATTCTGAAAAAACAATTCATCAACGACGTGTACGGTAGCTACGAATTATTTCCTTCGATAGAACTGAATGGTGAGCGAATTTTCTTCTAAGAATACTATCTCTTATTTCGTAACCTTTGAATATTAGTTTAATTAGATGGTTTTACCCAGGTGTTAAGGCTACCGTTATATATCCAGCTACAGAATATCATATCAAAAAATTTGAAAGGACTCGTGTACATATTTTAGAAGAAACCGAAGAAATTTATAACAATATTACTTTGCCTCACATTTTAAAGCAACAGTTGAGTTTGGAAGTAAGACGTGTAGTTTTTTTTTTCAATTTCGTAGGTATCATTGGTAACTATAAATCTGTGTTTTAGTGGTTATTTAATATATTGGAACATAAATCAGAAAAGGATAGAATAGTTTACGAAGATACTGATCCTGAAAACGGATTCGTACTAATTCCTGATTTGAAGTGGGATGGGAAGCAATTTGAAACTTTATATTTACTAGCCATTTGTAACAAACGTGGCATAAAATCATTACGCGATTTAAATTCGAGTCATATACAGCTTCTGAACAATATCTTGTGCAGCGGTTCAGTAAGTTAGCATGTATTTTTTGTTCTCGTTGATGTACGATTTCACAGTAATATTTATTCAAGCCGTTTTCATACTTTTTTTTTTTTTATAGAAAGCTATTGAAGAGAAATATGGATTGACTAGATCCCGTTTACGTATTTTCTTTCATTATCCACCCTCATTCTATCATTTACATGTACATTTTACTTACATCGATTTCGAAGCTCCAGGCATAAATTTCGAACGGGCTCATTCTCTAGTATCAGTTATAGAAAATATTCGATGTAAAGAAGATTATTATCAGCGTACCACTTTATTATTTCCTATTCGCGAATCTGAAGATTTATTTCTCAAATATAAAAACGAAGGTAACGATCACTTATTTTGTTGAATTGAAATGATAATAGATGTCAATTACGCATTGGTTCTTTATAGGATTACTTTCACCAGTGAATAATTGTAAACGAATCAAAAATGACGAATCATCGAACGAAAAAGTTGATTAAGAATATTAAGATCGAAATGAAAAGACGTTTGAACGCTTGTCAAATCTACATCTTTCTTCTGCCATCCGCTGTTCCTAACATGCAAGAGATCAAAATCGTGGAAAATAAGTTATTCCTTTCATCGACAGAAACACCAATTATCCTACCGTTTAAAATCATACCGAATACATTGAGTGGTCTCGTGTATCAAGACAACATTGTAACGTTTCGAACACGTTTCGTGAATATTTTGCCGGAAAACCGCAGTTTCGCGGTCCATCTCAGTGAACCCGGATTTTTCAATGATTTAAAAAAGTTGAACGTAGGTGAAAATATTGGATTCTCTTGTTTTCAATGCGGGTTTGAAATTCTAAAAAAAAGTATAACTATTGGGCAGATTTCTTACGAAGGTGATGAAATTTTCGATTCATCAGATATGTTTTGTCACGGTAATAAAAACAAGTTGATCGATGAATTCATTAAATTACCAAATGGTGTTCGTTTACTTTACGAAAATGGCAGCGTTATTCTAACACCTTTCGATGTGAACAATATCAAATGGCCGAACAAAAATATCATCACTTGCGTTCGTTGCTTCAGTTGGTTAGGTTTTGTGAAAAATGAAAACGCTATTCAGCTATGGATCGATAGTGTTAAAATACCGGATTATTTCCAAACACGTACTCAACAAGATGTTTCTAATCAGATATTTTTCTCTGTTCTCGAAAAAACCATTACTAGTTGCTTATTTCCTATTTGTAATGTGATGTTGGTTTGCAAAGTGTCCGATGTTGAAGAAAGTCAATTATTGCTTACCGTTATGGATCGAAATGTATGTATTTACGAGTACGAAAATCAAAAAAATTCTTCTCATTTTCGCGAATCTATATTCGTGAAGATTTTGTTTAAAGAATTGAAACCAGGAGTGAACGATGAAGGTAATATCCATGGATTAATTTACGTTTCTAAATCCACCTTGTGTGCAGCGTTACACATATTATATTCATCTGCAAAAGAACTTCCTTATTTTGATACGGAAGAAAAAATTGCGTACTTGAGAATTACATAAAACAATTTATATTAATTAGTTAATTTTTATATTTGTATTTTATTTTGTATTTGTTCTCACTACTCATCGATGAAAATGGTTTGTACAAAAAGTAAAATCCACAGACCAGTGATATTTTTATTTTACAATCGTGCACATTTTTTAAGTTGTTCTTTTTAATTTGCGAAGATTTTAAATCATGAAAATGATTATTTCATTGAATTTTAATGATGATTGATTTTATTTTCAGTTGATAAACATGAATAAAGTTTAATTTATGTATTCGTCATTAATATTTTTTATCGCTCATACCAGAATGATTTTTTGTATTTCTTATTTCAAATGAGATTTTCAAAATATTCGCTGGTATGACTTTTACATACGACACATGTCCTTACAAAATGCTTCTTTTTTTGTGAGTTTTATTCTTTGATCATATTGTGGAAGGTATTTGAATTGTAAAATGTGAATGTTGTAAAATTAATAGACTTTATTCTGATTCTATTTCAATTTACTTAGCATGTTCTTTCAATTCAGAAGTTCAAAAGTCATATTTGAACTGTAGTCGATACTGAGAGAAACCAAAATAATATAGACACTTTGAGAGAAAGGAAAAATTGAAAATTTAAACCCAACTTTTCTGCTGGATCGTTTGAAATCAAATGACTCAACTACTTCAGAAACTTGAGACTACTAATCTATTATTCATAATGTCCTTCTTTTGGCACCGTTATCGATGTTTTTTTTCATTTTGTAATTTTTAATTTTTCAGTTTAAAAAATTATTTTATTTTGAATTGATATTTTTGATTGACTGGTTTCGATAATCGAAATTCACTTATTTATATCTATCGATAATTTTGATTTCGATAGTACAACTCTTATCAATTTTGACGTGTGATAAGAATTTTTAACCTGACTCAATTTGAGATTGTTTGAAAGAAGTACTACGAAATGTATTCTTGTTCACTTTTACTCTCATAATTTTTTCGAAATTATTCAAGAAAATAATGTTTGTGAATAATTGAGATCACATTTTTGTCAAGATTATCATTGAAAGTAAAGAATATGGCGGAGTCGTGTGAAACTATCACCGAAGGGAAAGCCTCCGTTTTTAAAGAAAAATCCATTTTCTATAACCCTGTACAAGAATTCAACCGTGATATGAGGTAAGACTGATATTTTGCGAATTTCAGTAATGTAATAAATTATTATATTGTTTTGACTTCGTTTCATCCGTCAGTGTCGCTGCCTTGACAGTTTTTGCTGAAGAATTTAAACATACTCCTCAAAAGAAGACTGTTAAAAGACCATTTAATGCCAATCCAGAGAAGAATTGTTCTTCTAATGATGATGTATCGATTCCAGTTCAGGAAGAAGTACGCTATTCAGCATTCACTTATCTACGTGGTTATTTTCTTATGTCAAAAATTTACTTTCGTATCTGCAACAGACAGGAATCACAGTACTTGAAGCGTTAGCCGCTTCTGGTTTACGATCTCTACGGTATGCGTTAGAAGTGCCAAATATCAAGAAAATACTTGCAAATGATTTTTCCAGAGCCGCTGTTGAAGCGATGAATAAAAACATAAAAGAAAACAAAGTAGAGCATATAGTTGAGGCTCAGAATCACGATGCAGTGTTGAGTATTATTACTACCACATTTGGTGATATGATTATATTCGAATATCAATAGAAGTTTTATTAACGTAGTTTTTTTGTAAAATAGATGGTTAATGCAGAAGCTAGATTTTGAAAATAAAACAGTACATGCTATCGACTTGGATCCGTATGGATGTCCGACTAGATTTTTAGACTCTGCCGTCAACTGTATAGAAGACGGAGGGTTGTTAATGGTTACTTGTACTGATATGGCCGTACTGGCTAGCGCAAATCCTGAAACTTGTTATGTAAAGTATGGAGCTCTTTCTTTACGTTGTTCTGCCTGTCATGAAATGGTAAGCCTAATTAACTATATGATTACGATGTTTGTGCGTATTTGAATCAATTGCAGTTTTGGTATGCTTTCTAGGCTCTGCGAATTGCTCTTCAAAGTATATCCAGCCTATGTGGTCGTTATGGTAAATACATTGTACCGATGTTATCGTTTAGCGCTGATTTTTACATTCGGGTTTTCGTCAAGGTATTTACTAGTCAGAAAACGTGTAAACAAACATCGAGGTCAGTAAAGTCACTAATATGTTTGTAATTTTACGTTTAGATCATAATTTATAACGTTTTTAATGGATTTTATTTACAGCAAAATGTCGTGGGTTTACCGATGTAACGGTTGCGAAATGATCACATTGCAACCTTTAGGCACGATCAAACAATCGGATAAAGGTAATATGATGTACCTACCTCCATATGGTCCACCTGTTTCAGACTCTTGTGTACATTGCAATCATAAACATCGCGTACGTTGCTGTATTTTTTTTTTACTCTTTTAAAAACGCCTATATTCACAAAGTTGATTGTTTTAGATTGGTGGTCCTATTTGGAATGATAAATTATATGATGAAGAGTTCGTGGATAAAATGTTATCTATTGCGAAAAAGGGCGAGTTGGTAACACATAAAAGAATGACTGGGATGTTGACTGTAATTAAAGAAGAATTGAATGATGTGCCTTTATATTATACCGTGGATTTATTATCTTCCAAAATCCATTGTACAAGTATTCCTTTAGCTAAATTCAGGAGCGCTTTATTAAATGCCGGATACAGAGTATCGTTATCTCATTGTAAAGTGAATTCCATCAAAACGGATGCTCCTCAAGATTTCATATGGGACGTATTTAGAACGTGGGTAAAAACGAACCCGGTCGCGCAAAAACATCTAAATGATAATAGCGTTACAGCAGCGATTTTAAATAAAGAACCAAGATTTGAGATTAGTTTCGAATACAAAGAAGGTGCTATACCTTTATCTTCGGCTACTAAACTATTAAGATACCAGCCTAATCCTTCACCTTTTTGGGGACCTGGAGCGAGGAATAGATTTAAGTAATAATATGTACCATGCCATTTTTGGTTCTAAAGATTTTCTCGTCAAGGTTTTAGTTCTGAATTTGTTTTTTTTTTTTCAGCCTAACCGACAAAAATGAAAAGCAATCAAGGAATCAAAATAAAAAAAGTCGATTAAAGCTTCTCGATGTACCAGAAACAGAAATAGAGAAAGTGGTGGAAAACGAAATCAAAATGGATTAAATTTTACACCATATGATTTATTTATACCAATAAAAGTTTTTTTTCGATGTTTTTTTTTTCAATTTAGTGGTACGTTGAAGAATCTGTAAAATTTTTTCACCTTTATGTATTGTGATGTTGATCGCGTTTGTTTACACTCTAATTTTTTCTCACTTTCCACGGTTCTGATTATAGATTCGCTCACGCACAAAAACGATAAAAGTTCGCTGGTGAATGTAACAAAGTGTTTTTAACCTGTAATCTGAATTAGTTGATTAGCGCAGTTCTGTCTTGCATAATGCATTGTGCGGTTCTTTAAATATATGCGATGCGTATACATTTTAATATGCTTTGAAGATATTCTGCGTTTGTAATTTTTTCTAATTATGTTCGTTTATGACATAGCAATTGCTTTTTTTCCTGACGAAACGATCATAATAGGAATTCGTTATACGGTTGCTGAGACGAATTTTTTATGACCGATTTCACGTAATATTGTCACTCGAAGTAGATTTAGTAAAATTTTACTTTCCAAGTTTTAGAAATATTTCAAATAAGTACGTATGTTATAGCAATGGAAATGAAGAAGCAGATGCGTGAAATGGATTTTTTCAATTTATTTATCGTTGGATATGAATGTATAGGATTTTTTTGCTTTTTATTCCTTTAGAAGAAATTATTTGTCATTTCTACACAAAATATAATCATTTGTGAATTCATTCTGAAAACACCCCACCAGATGCATGCTCTGGCAAGAACTTTAAAATGATATAATGCAGCTGAGTGTTTGCCGTGGAATGAAATCAGTTCTGCACCTGGTTAAAAACATTTTTCAAATTATATTCTAATTCAAGCGATACATGTTCGTTTAAAAACGTGCCAAATTCATTTCTTGAGTATGGTAAAACACAAAAGAAGGGGTACCTGCAGTTATTTTCACGTTTTGCAATTTCAATATTACAAAGACTTGTCCTATCCTAATCAACGTAGACGAATGCATTTTGCGAATGAGCTTTTCGAGCGAATTTCTATTGTTTACCTATATTATTTACTTAAGCCAGAAATGTGTTTTCATTTTAAAATTCATTTCATTTTTATATTGATAGATCGATACGAAACGAATGATTGCGCGGGTAAAAAGTGATTCTTCAATACGTATACAAAAGTCTATTTGAACATGAAGACAAATACAAATCCTTCCGGTGATGAAAATCCTAATGGGGTAAGTGTTTTCAGGTTTTAATATTCGAAGTTGCTGAGAGATTTCAAAACGTCTTACTGTTAAACGTAAGTGATGAAGGTCAAGATTTAAGTTATTTTTCAATGATTTTAAATTTGTAGGAACATTTTAAAAAGTTGTTTCGCGACAAAGATTGGTTATTAGTTGGTTAAAACAAAAATAGCCTTTGCCTTTCAACAAAATCGAGAGTTTGTTTCGTTAACTTTTTGTAATTTAGCCAGAATTTTTATTTAATTCAACTTAATTAAATGAGAAGCAGATAATCACGCTAGTGAAGTAGTGATATTGATTGATATTAATTATTTTGAATAAAAAAATAATAATTTTTCTAAACCAATGAAATGCAATTAAAAATACCTATTTTTTTTTCGAGACTTTCCATTGGTCAAACATTTTTGTTATTATAAATTTGAGAGGTGTCACCCAAAATAAAGTGGGTCAAAATTTTTTCTTGCTTTTATATTTAATTATGTTTGAAAATTTTAATCAAGTGTCGTGAGAATAGTAATTTTATTAATGAAGCTGAAGTCAAATTGACTGATGAAGATTATTGCAACGATTACAATCTATAACTTGTCATGTATTTATTCTGGTAATGATATGACAGAAAGAAAGTGGACATCGCCCTTTTGAATCCAATAGATCGCTCGGTATATGGTCGCTACTTAGATTCGTAGGTATACGTAGATTATGAAAATGCTAATCAAGCCTTGTGAAACAATTACTGGTAAATCGACTGTACAGTATAATCATCTTTAAATTGTCAATCTAAATTACTTGATAGTGATTTTATGAAGTGATAGAATGATCGCTGTTGACAGTTGGCATCATACATGCGCGAGTTAGAGAAACAAAACTACTTGCCAAAAATGTGTAACATTCTTTTCTATTAATCGAAGGACAACAAAATGAACTTTTGTTTTACTTTTGAACGAAAGTTATTGCTTAATATTTGTGTAAACAGATAATAAATGTCTTCCATGAATAATATATTTTGTTGCAAAGGTTCTGCGGAGGATTTCGTTTAATATATCACCATTAACACCTCGAGTGGTGAGGGCTAGATCTAAATCTGTCACTCATGTTTCATCTAAGTACGAGGTGAGTAATACCTGTAATATTTAAAATCATTCATCTGCGTTCTACATATACTACACAATTAACCTATATATTTATCTTGTAACTTATTTTCAGAGTTTAGATTATGATGTTTGGGAAAACGATATTCTAGTTAAAGAAGAACAATCAAATGGTTACCATATCATTCTAAGAACAAATATTATAAGATGGATTCTGTATTTACTGACTGGACTGATCACTGGGATGATTGCTGTTGCTATAGATGGTATTGTGGACTATTTATTCATAATAAAGGCTAAGATTTTACAAAATTGTATCCTTTTTTTTATATTAAAAAGGAAGCATTTGTATGCGTCTTTAAAAACATGCTGAGATATTCCTTTCTTACCTGATAACTCGTAGATATGAATTACTGTTTTGAAAAATCATGCTCCCATTTCGCGTACACAGCGTGGTACTTATCTATAATTATTCCAGCGTTAGCAGGATGTCTTGTAGTAGTTCTTATCGAACCTAGTGCTGCCGGCAGTGGGATCCCTTCCGTGATATCGCATTTAAACGGAGTAAAGATTCCCAAATTTGCCAACTCGAAAGCCTTATTTATTAAAATATGCAGCCTGATATGCAGCTGCGTTTCTGGGTTGGTGGCCGGAAAGGTAAACCTGGTTTATTTTGTTATATTATTTTACAATATTATTGTCTATTCATACACGCATCTCCATAAATGCGATACTTCAATGAAGTTTTTTTTTTCAAACAAATTATTATATTATTAAAATGTGAAATAATTTTGCAAAAGAGTGTATCGATCATGAATTATTTTTAGGAAGGTCCATTCATTTATATCGGATCGACAGTGGGAAGTATTGTATCTTCGTTGAAGTTTTCAAAAATACCGTATCTGTCGAAAAATCTATATCGTTTGAATTCTGTCCAAGAAGAAAGAGATCTGATGGCTGGGGGGATTGCAGCTGGTGTATCTGCTGCATTCGGGTCGCCTGTTGGTGAGAAAATTTTTGTCTGATGGAGGCTATACTAGTATATTGATCTTCAAAGTTATTTCATGAGCAAAGATGTAATCCATAGGAGCTACATTACTCAGCTTAGAAGAAGGAACAAGCTTCTGGAGTGTTATGTTGATGTGGAAGATATTCTTCTGCGCCATTTTCGCTAGTTTTTCGTTTGCTACTGCAATAAATATAATATATGGATTTTCAGGTAAAAACTCACAAATACTATGGAAGTTACGTAATGGAAATGTACCATAAATATCTGTACATTTCATTACTTATTTAGTTACGCTTCTTTAGATGTGCCTGGCCAACATACGTATTTTGGAAGATTTAATGAGACCATGGTTAATTATGAATATTTCGAATTGCCGTTTTTCTTTGTCGTCGGAGTTATCGGAGGATTGTCGGGAGCACTTTTTGTTTTCATTCAGTTGAAATTGACCGTGTTTCGGAAAAAGTAATTATTGAATGTAAATATTAAAAATCCATATAATATGAATTCGAAAACTATCGATGAATCAATCTACCACATTTAGATACATTAATACCAAACTACTCAAGATTATAGATACTTTCGTTATTTCATTTTTAACTGCCGCATCGGGTATTTTCTCTATGTATTTATTACGATCTTGTAATGAAATTGTACCCCAAGTATACGAGCCTCAATTTACGTTGAAGGTAATAACTAGTGAACTATTTTAATAAAGAACATAGGTTTGTGCGTTTTGCACGACACATTTTTGCCATTCCTATACGAATACTTACTAAATGCCCGATTTAATTACAGATGTTTTGTGAAGAAGGTCAACACAACGTAATGAGTGTATTCTGGTTTCAGAATCAAGAAACACTTCTAAAATTGCTGTTTCATAGTCCAGCGAGTTAGTTGTGAAAATGCGCTACAATTTTTTAAACATCAAATACTTACATCTTATTACGGAGATTAAAATAAATTTACCCGTTTGTCCGCAGATACATTTAGTTTGCTTACTTTGAGCGTGCATTTTGTGATATATTTCTTATTGTTTTCATTAACGGCGGGATTGAGTTTATCTGTGGGTATATTTATTCCTTCGTTGATTCTTGGTGCGACGTGGGGCCGTATAATCGGCTTAATTATTTATAAAATTTTTCCTAAATTGGTGAGTGTATTACTGAAACTAAATGTTTCTATAATTTGTGAAAATAATTCGCATTTTGTGGTATTTTTTGTTGGTAGGGAAGAGCTGTACCTGCAAAATATGCACTTTTAGGAGCTGCCTCTCAGCAAGGTGGCATTGTAAGGATTACCATTAGCTTGATTGTAATAATAATCGAATCGACCGGAACGTTGACTTTCGTGTTTCCGTTAATGCTGACCCTGTTCACTACGAAATGGGTTGGCGATTTTTTCACCGAAGTATCTATTGCATTGAATCTGCAACAACAAACCTAGAATAGGTATTTTGAGCATTGTTGCTAACCGCTGCGTATTCTTTGCAGGGAATTTATAAAATGCAAATAAATTTATCTGGAATTCCAATTTTGCCGGCTGAACCACCTCCATTAACCAGTGATATTATAGCTAAAGATTTGATGAATACCAAAGTAATCGCATTTCCTTTGATCGTCTCTGTAGATTACATCGTGGAAACTTTAGCAAAGGTGTCTCATCAGGGATTTCCTGTGGTTAAAGAAATGACTGCGTTGGTTAGTTAAGAATAGTGGTCTATTTGTCTGAAAGTTATTTGACGTGATATCAATGGAATTTTTTTTTTCAGAAAAGTTCCAGTGTAGGATTGAAAACCTGTGGAGAGCTACGAGGGTTCATTTTAAGATCACAGCTGATTACTTTATTAATCACGAAATCGTTTTCTGTTCCTACCACTGTTGAAGAAATACATAAAATGATACGTTTATTTCAAGAATATAAATCGAAAACAACATTAATTACGGTAAGAAAAATTACGATTAGTAACGTACATAGGTACCTATGTATTAGTAGAACCGTTGAGAATTTTCGATTATACGATGAAGAATATTTTTGTGTTTTCTCAGGAAGTTGATTTGAGCGAAGAAGAAAGAAAATATAGTATTGATTTAAGACCATACATGAATCCTTCACCGTACTGCGTTCAAATGGTACCTAATCCATTAACATTCGATACATATTAGTAAAAAACATTAAATATCTCGTGTTATTCTCGTATAAAAATGTGATAATTTTTAATCCTCAGGTCATGTCTTTTCCACGTATTTTTCGTTTACTAAAAAGCCTCGGACTTCGTCATGTAATCGTTGTAGATAATAAAAATCAAGTACGGGAATATCGCTATCTGATTTAATTTCGCGTTGTTTTACTTTTTTTTGAAATTTCTGTACTCGAATAGATGTATTATTCGTTACAGGTAATGGGCATAATAACGCGAAAGGATTTGGCCAAATTTAGGCTATGGAGATACGCGGTTACGATGGGATTGAAAGAATTACGAGTTCAGTAGAAGAGCGGTAATGAGTTTTTTCCATGTCATCTTTGCGATTGTGCGTTTGAAAATTTTTTTAGTTTGCCTGTTTCTACTTATGATGTAATTATAAATTTGTAGGTGTTACTAATATTGCATACATTCCATAATTCTGTTCTGTATACATGTACGATAAAGAGTGTTAAATGTGGCGTAAAATTCAATACCTACCTAATTGTAGTAATGGCTAATTGTTTACGGTTCATTCATTTCTAATGAATAGACCCATAGTTCTCGAAAGCGGTAGGTATATCGTTTATAAAAATATTGATGAAACGTATAGAATTTATCGTGAAGTTTATCAGCAGCTTATTTATTGAATTGGGAAGTGAATAATAAACAGCCATCTCAAGTTCTTCACTGTCTCGTTCGTAAATTGTCACTCGAAACAGTACTTTACTAATCAGAAATCATATGTACACCTTGTAATTCGTGTAGGTGTGTGAG
Source organism: Ferrisia virgata (assembly GCA_900060175.1). NCBI lineage: Eukaryota > Metazoa > Arthropoda > Insecta > Hemiptera > Pseudococcidae > Ferrisia > Ferrisia virgata. The sequence goes on along the minus strand of FIZR01013967.1, from coordinate 11,408 downwards.
TTATGAAATGCTTATGCTGGAAGCAATAAATAATCCAATCAATGTTTATTAGTCGAGTCTTGTTAAATCGTAAAAAGTTTCAAAAAATTTTTATTCTTTCAGTTAAAATTCAAACGTTTTGAAATCTAATATTCTAAAGTTGAGATCATGGTTGAAATGTCGATTTGTAACGAAAGACTGAGCTGAAACACTTGAAAGATCCGGAGCTTGCATATTTTAGTCCATCTTTGTATCATTGTAATGTAAACTTTGCTTGAATACCACTGTAATATTGTATTTGTGCTTTTGAGATATTTGCGAGATTATACTAAATTTGTATACTGAAAAAAATTATTAATTTTTCAATTTTTTTACCCACATTTATTCATACAAAAAATGGAATAAAAATACATATTATATTTTTTATATTGGTAACATTGTTTTAATTTTTAAATCAACATGGCGGGTAGATTGTAAAGTGTAAACAAAAAAAATTCGGAATTCAAATAATTCGGTATTCTGAACGGTTATTTTTCGTTTAATTTTTGTATAATTTCGTGGGTAGTTATATTCAAAATCACCAATTCATCCAATTTTAAGATGGACCATCACCTGTTGGATTTTTATTTTCACAATCTACTAAAGGTAAGTGCCGATATTGGCATTTTTCATCTCGTCATCTCTATAGTCTCTAAGCAATGAGGAGATCCTCGCTAAAGAATTCATGACGATTTATAGAAATTGTTATTGAAGATGAAATTGAATTATGCACTTTCTACTTACCTAATCACTTCATTTTTTTGTTTTTGCGTTCATCTAAGTTGATCGTTCATGAACTGCAGTACAGTAAGTATAAAAATGGTTTTGTATTGATTTGAAAGTATTGAAAAACGAACGTAAACAAAGTTTTAATTTACTTATAATATACAAGAATAAATATTAAAAATAGTATTGTTATACAATCATAGGAACTTGTGTTAACTGCTCGTTACTGGAATTGTTTGAGAATTCTTTTACAGATTCTTCTTCGTTAATACTCGCTGAAGGTTCTGCGAAATATCGTAAGAAAGTATCGATATTATTATGAAGGTTTCTCAAAGCGCTGTTATAAATGTCTGTTGATTAATTTACCGTTTAAGATTTGTTCTATCGATTCGTCGTATCTTAAAATCCATCGCATATCTTCGTTATAATTAGTGAATGTTCGTACTGGTGAATCATTCCATTTCCACAAGTACAGACGTTGTCCTCTAGCTTTCAAATCATCCATCAACGAATGTACACCCTGGGTATTACGTTATAAGTGAGTTAATAAGTTATTTTTGATTTATTAAGTATTATGGCTACGTAAAAAGTCGTTGGTAGCATTACAATGGATCGAGGACCTACTTTAGCAGTGGTGGAATCAATTTTGTATATGTGATCTCCGCGTATTATCACCGGACTGTAATCTCCTCTTTGTTTACATTCATTGATTACAGATTCTCTTATATGATTTATTGATGGAAATAGTAAATTTTGTTTTGGTGCAATGAATAATACTTTTTGGTTATCGTTAACGGTTAGCCAGGATGTTTGCATCGATGGCCTAGCTATACTATATAGAATAATACATAAGTTGGCTGCAATACCGATGACCATTCCCAGTTCAATTCCGAAAAACAAACACGCGAAGAATGAAGCGCACAACGGTATAAAATCTTGCTCTGTAAACGACAAAAAACGTATCGTGCAATTAGCGAGTGAAAACGGATTTATAGAGACTGTAGTACTGTACGTATACGTTGAACGCAATTATATACTTTTAGTCTTCCAAATAAGCCCGATCGTCGAGTATTCAACCATAAATATCATAGCTGTTATAATTAATCCGGCCAGAGTCGCTTTTGGTATGAAATAAAACAGCGACGTGAGGAAGCCAAGTGCCATTAATACCAATAAACCTGTAATATTTACGCCTTATTTTAACAATTCTCTAATCTACGTGGATATCACGACGGTTGACGTAACGCGGTTAAAATTATTACTACAGCTCCTCCTTTGTAATATCAATTGTATCCTCGATTAAAGTAATTAGATTTTATAACCGAGTCGTTTGCGAAGTATTGTAATCGCAATAAGTTAATCGCACTCGCAAAGTCATCGGAGTTTATCTATAGCAACGTTTTTCAGAATCAAGTTTGGAACTATTCGATTAAATGTTTACTCACCGGTGAATAAACCTCCGAGAGGTGTTACAACGCTTGAGCTGTGATTTATGGCACTTCTAGTGAATGATCCGGAGATCGGCATCGATCCCAAAAACGAACCGGCAAGATTGGATAAACCCAACGCGATCATTTCTTGAGTTGCATCGACTCCTTTCCCTTTCTCTGTACATATGAAATCGAGAATATCCGTAAGGCTGGAAATTACAAATATGGTTCTTAACGGATATGTATGCGACGTTATAATTTACCGAAAGCTTTCCCAATTGCTATCGTTTCCATGATTGATATGAGAGGTATTGCTATAACTGCCGAACCCATATCTCTGACCATATCTACAAATGTGGCATTTGCCGTGTGGAACGGCGGTATAGCAAATGGTGGCAGGCCACCTCCAACGTTACCTAAAGATGAGAAATTGAAATTATTATAATGTTATCGAAAGTCGAAGTATTCAAAGGCTTTTTCAGAATCGACGTGTTAAACGATCATTTTTATTGATTTGATTTATAGACTTCATTTTCATGGAAATAGAATTTTTTGATTGAATTGCATGCGGTATATTCAGACTTTCACGGGAGTATAAATTCGTGAAGAAGTGTACCGGAAGCAGATGACTTACCGGTCAGTTTAAAAGGCGAAGATCCAGCGGTCGACAAACAATACGCGAGCAAAGTTCCGCATATGACGACAATCGCATTACCAGATAAACCAACCAACCATAAAGAATAAGACAATACTTTTTGACTCGTTCTTTCGCCGTTCAGTTTGGTTGATTTATTTTTCATGTACTAAAATATATAAAAATAAGTAAGTAAATGAACCGAAGAACACTGGAAAGAAGTGAATATCAAACGCTCCAGCGAATGTATACGTATTTGAGAAACTGTACGAATACTCACTCTGCCCAGAAGTAGAGCTAATATCGTAACGATTCCTAAAATAGTATCCGGCCAACTGATTTTATTTAAATTTTTTATCGCAGATATCCAACTATCGATTACACCATTAGGGTGGATATCCATGCCGAGGAAATTCTTTATTTGAGCCGAAGCTATGGTCAGAGCTGCAGCCGCTGTGAAACCTGTAGTTACTGGTAACGAAATGAAATCTACAAGAAAGCCTGTAACCCCAGAAAAGCGACGATGAGTATTACGTTCCTTTCTACGTTGAAGTATTTCGATTCGTCGGTATTAAAAATTGCCATTACTTAATTGGAATATCGAAGCTAATAATATGAGTACACCGCTGAGGAAACATAGTAATATTGAATATGCTACACCGTACTTCGAAGCGTATGGGAATGTCATCAAAGACATGATGGCTGTCGGCCCTAAAGTCATATCCTTACAACCTCCGAATACTATGTATATAAAACAAGGCATAATAGTCGAATATAATCCATACTGTAAACAAATAAAATAAAAAAAAAAGGTAAACAATACGTAATACGAGTTACGATAAATTAAGTAATGAAACGGACGAAATAGAATCGAGTACACATTACTAAACGCGAACCTTTTTTTCTCTCAATTTTACGGTTCGTTGATTTTTTTATCAATTTGATATTGACCTTGTGTATGGTTTTTTTTTTCAACAATACGCGCTAAATATGTTATTGTTTCAGATAAATTTTCATCGTATATATGTTTACTCGCCGCATTATCGTTCAACGGATGACAAAATATTCAAATACATTTATAAAAATAATCATTTCAACAAATTACTTGAGGATCGAGGCCTGCGACATTAGCATATGCCATTCCTTGAGGTATCGCAGTCAGTCCTACGGTTATACCGGCGATCAAGTCGCGTACTACGAAGCTTAAACTATACGTAGGAATCCATTTGGTGCAAGGGAATCTCTTCTGTAACGACATTTGTGAAAATTGTTGAACTATGTTTTCTTTGATGCAATTCAAGCATGTTTCTTCGTCTTCGATTGGTAGTTTTGTAGCGTCAACACCGCCACCTCCGTTTTGCTTCGCTGTAAATCGAACAATATGTTATAATTATCGAAGAAATGAACGTCGTTGCATATAAATTTACTTTGAACATTTTTTATTGGTTTTAGATAAAATCGCGAACTTGAATTTTTATGGTTTGTTCACCAACCTTCCTTCGTTAGTTCAATCCAAACCGACCAAAATTTCTGAAATTGGCACATTATCCAGATTGTTGGTTCGGAAAGGTGAGAATAACCTAATGTCGGTATGTGAAAATGAAGATCGTCGAAACCGAAGAAAAAGATAGCAAACGTCAATAATACGACGATAATGATGTTGGAAGAGGAGATGTTGCAAAACGGTTGCTTGGGTCGATGTATGACGCAGGTTTATAACATTTCGCTCGAATGACGTGGAAAAAATTCATCGAAACAGATGTCTGTACGAAGACTACTCGAAATACGAAGGCTTAGTTAATTCAACGGAGATTTATTATTTGTAACAGTTGATAAAAAATTCATCGAACGACAAAACGCCTAGCACGTGTTTTGTGTTCACAAACGTCGATAAAAGAAATTTGTGCTCGGATGCAAAACGAAGAAACCAGTTGGAGAAAAAATTAACATAACGTCCTTCGGGGTATTTCCCTCGATTCAGGCAAAACTATAGGAATTAAGTGGACGCGATGCAACCGGTGATTATTTAGCGATGTGATGGTAAAAAATATGTTTCAATTGTCCGGCGGCTGAAATTTTTTTCAAACAAGAATATCTAAATCAACTTGCAAAGAAGAAAATATATCAACGTCGCGTCGTGCGTCGCTTATCGACATCTTGGAGTAATAATTTCCATCATTTGCTCTTTTCGGAGACGAAACAAACCGTAGAAACGGTGAAGAATATTCAACAATTTGAAGTTCATCGTACGTATTTTACGAATATGATGTTGTCAATATTATTGCCACACGTATCACAACGCTGGTTTGAATATATGTACGTGTACGTTCTTGTGTAATTTATATAGTTACACCTACGTGTGCAAAATTGACTACAAAAGTATTTAAGTATATGATGAACGTCTATAGACACATTGTAATGTTTTGACATTATCAGGCCATTGAAATTCGTGATTAACGATGCAAGCCGAAAGCTTTAACGCTACAGACAAGTGACAAATTTCACTCGACGACTCGGCGTTGACCTATAGGCATGGCTCTCCCTTTTTAAATTTTTCTGCATCTAGAAAATCAGCCAACATGGTCGTTGTCATCGGAATTTATACAAAGATTACGTAAGCTTAATTCGAGTCCGTATTCGGGGCCTTTTAAAGAATTAGTTTTTTGAAACTGCATGTACCTACATACTATATCTATATAGATAATATGACAATGAACTATCCACAAGGGAAAGTGATACCGCAGATTGAAGATTGGATATTGTATGGCGATGGACCTACATAGATAGGCGCTGGTAAATATACGTGTATACTTTGATTGAACGTCGGCGCCGCCTGTGACTTGGCTATGGCATCAACCGCTCGCTCATGCACATAAGTATGAGAATACCTGAACACCCACCTGTATAAATATCTTCGTACTTTATGGAAGAAATTCTGCGAATGACGATTGGCGATCGCCATAGACGAAGAATTATGGATTTTATTCAAGGTCTGGAGTGAACTGTTGTGATCGTTGTCGTGTTACAGGAAGTATAGGTACACATATACTCGACCAGGTAGTTGGATAAGTATTATATTCCAGCTCCGGTGTTAAAAATAATCAACACGTAAGCACGATTTGAACCGAACATGACCGATGCACGAGAATATTATGATTTCAAGGTACTCGAAAAGGTTGCGCGATTACGAAAATTGGTAATCTTTAAACAGTAGAAGACGGCGACAACGACCGAATCGATCACTACCTAATAAAATTAACGACACTACGCGTCCTTATAAAAAATACCAAGTGTTTACATTGTATCGTTTATTATGTCGAGTATTTATATACATAATTAGGAGTAGAGAAAATAAAGCAATAAAGCTCGTTACGTTAACGCGATACAAACTGAAATGACTTCGTCGATAATGAAGTTCCTTGTAGAAATAAAAGCCATGAATTTAATCTCTCGCGACGTCAGTATAAAGCACGAGTATATACGATACGTATACAGTGTGTTTAAAAAGTTGTTTTCGGTTTCATGAAAATTTTAATAAGCAATGCAATCGTGTTGGGTAGAAGACCTCGTGTTTAGTTCCCTTTTTTTTTTGTAGTATTTTTTCGTGTAAACGAGCCATGGCTAATTTTCATCAAATTTTTGGTATTATATTTTTTGTGAAGTAGCGATAATGACCGAATAACTTGATCGAAAATTTAAAAGAAAATGTATCGATTTTCACACTTAATTGGGGTTGAAAATTTATAACCCCCCTCTCGCCTCTACTCTTCGTCTAAATTTACATGTCAAAGAGTACCTCCATATTGAAAATGGTGAGATGTTTCGATATTGAAAATTTTGTATTGTACTACAAGTATTAGATATTTTTAGGTAGCCCTTTGTAAAAAATAATTTGTAGAGCAAGACCTAATATCACTTCCCTCGCCTACCTTTCCACCACAATGAAGAAAAAATGTGTTTTGAGAGGTAAAATTGTATTTCAGAGTGATACGAAGGAAAATGTTGAAATTCATCCATGTGTTGGGAGTAGAGTGGGGGGGCAAGAGCCTACCTACTTGATTTTTTTGGAATTCTTTAGCCTACAGGAGCAGAGGATAAGTGTAAGAAATTTCTAAAATCGTCATTGCTCCGAATCCAAAAAGGGTACGTACAATTTCTTTCTCCCAAAAAGTGTACTTTTATATGCAGAAGTATTGCTCAATTTTTTCGAGCTCTTGCTCTCAAAAACGCGAAAAAATCAAAAAAATGTGTTTTTTGAATGTTCGAGGTGAAATTTTGTCAGGAAATTGGATTAAAAAAATTCTTCGAAAAGCCATTTTATTTACTGATTTTTTTCCAATATGGTAAAGGGAAAATTCTCATAAAAATAACTGCGTGCTTGATGATTGGGAAAATACTGGTTTAAAACCATATTCGTGCGGTGCTGAATTCTTGGAGCTCCCTTCAGGGCTATTGGTACCTTTTGGAGTTGGCTGAATTTTACTTTTTTTTGAAAATCTACTGACAGTGTCGGGATCGCAATTGTTGTAACATGACCTCAAAATGCGATGATAAAAGTTTCATTTCTTTATACACAATTCCAATTTCTTCAACTTGTATAAACGACTTAAAAGTTCAAAAACTTTCAAAAAAATCAAAAAAATTTTTTTTAATTTTTAACGTTTTGTCATCTACGATTGAAAATTGTGAAAAAACGCAAAAAATCCTATTTAAAAAAATTCCTAAAAAAGAATGACGATGGTGGAAACTTGTCACCAATGATAATTTTGCATGTAAAAATATGTAATAATTCCATTTAGAAAAAAAAAATCAAAAAAATTACAGTTTTTTGATTTTTTGAAAATTTTTGATTTTAGTTTTGCAAGACGAAAAAATTGAGTTGAAAAACTGCAAATTTTACCTCATACCCTTTTCGCCGGCCATTCATGAAATGAATTGAAATTGATAATCTTAGTGTCGTCATCGTATTACTAAACCGTTCTGAACATGAGTATTAGATCATATTCTATATTTGAACGCATAAAGTAATTGTTCAGAACAAATTGACACATAACAAAAATTGCCCAAAGCAACGCTGTTTTGCAATTACAAGGTCCAAAAGGTATTTCTAAGACTTGAGATAACTTTTTTTAAGTTCAAAACAGGATAATATTCTCACATGTCCCTTCTTAATTAAAGTAACAGACAGATTTTTTGATATGTTATACAACTTTTGATTTTTTTCCTTTTAATTGAAAATGAATATTTTTTTAAATTCCTTATTCTTTGTACCACCTTATCAAATTTTAGCTGTAACTTAATTTGGACTCAACCCTGTCCCCAACTTTATGCATCTAATCTACCGCCAATTCAAGCTTACTGATAAAATTTTAGCGATTTTGGTCTCTAAAAAGCCGAGCAAATAATTTTAATTTTCGGGGGAAAAAATGAAAATAGATATGTGGCAAGCTGAAAAACGATTTCCTCGATCTTTTAGGACGCCGAAACAGATTTTATTGATACTTGTTCTTCCTCACGGAGAAAATTTTCCAAAAATAATACACGGTTTATCATAATATACAAGTGGACCGTAATTCGTGGTATTGATAGGTAAAACGATCTGCCCAAGGGTTAGGAGAGCTGTTGGCGATTTGCGACGAGACTCCCCGAGATCAAACAGTTTAGATAATAAATACTTAACATGGTCTAATTATTATCATCTCAATAACAACTGCGATTACTTGCAAATTTTCGAAAAAAAAAAAAAAAAAAAAAAAAAAAAGGCTTCGAGCGTTGCGGTTTTTGTGATTGCAACATATTAAGTATACCCGTACAAGTGTATGGTGTGTAGGTATATTTTTCGGAATAATTCTCATATAACCATGGGCGAGTTTTTTGTTGTTGCTGGGACATAGAAATGATATATTATGCTAAGTATAGACAATCAGTGTACATTGATCGATGGTCGATGTCACGCGATCGTGGTCGTATATTGTATTTGGATCATTAATCGAATCGGAGTGAATTAACCTCCCTACAGGTGCGCCAGATGAGCCAATATTAAATGGCAAATGGCACCAATTAGCCATGGTTATCGATATTATGTTGTTTTCTATCGTATCGGAACTATTTTTATATTTATGGGATGCTGAAGAATTGTCAAATTATGTGAGATCGCATCGCGGTGGTTGAAAATATATTTTTGAGGATGATTTTTTGGTTGAAAAGGGTTGCGTGAAATTTTATAATTTATTATTATATTGTATATAACATTGGATTTTCTAAATGTCGATTGGCTACTCGGGAACAGATTGTTTACGATAAAATTAGCAAAATTTTAAAAAAACTCGTACACAACGCAGGTGAATATTATAAACAATATATTATACGTGTATTTATTATTGTCGACGAAATTATTATCGAAATTAGATTACGCTGTGTCAGCTGTGATGTATTCAACATATTTCATTTTTTTTTTTTTTTTTTGTAGCCATCAGCCATCGTACTTGGTTTATTACTTGTCATCGTAAACTTGCAAAGAACAGCTGTCATTTTGTGTATTGAAGTTCGCTGTGACAGCTTTTCGTGTACTGTATAAATGTAGATTAAGTTACACTTAGGTTGGAGAAATTTTTATCGAGTGTTTGTTTACAAGATACTTGTGGCTGAACAATGTCTTCATTGTTGTAACCAACTACCTACATATGTATCTGCAAATACGTATAATACTTTTTACAGTAATAGCTGCATGGCTCGTTATCGTTGATGGCATTACACGTGGTATAGGTATTTCTTTCTGCGAATTCCGTGATAGTTTTTTTCAATGGTCGTTGCTTGGTTGGAGTTTGGAGTACGAGATAATGAGGCGAAAAGTGGATTTTGGTCATCTTGTTCTTTTCTAGTTCTATCGGATTGATATTCGTATTTTTGTTAGCTTACCAATCAGGAACTTATCGTATGCTCCATTCACTTGGAAGCTTTCCTAGTCGACAGCAAGATAATGGTTTATTTCAATATCGTGGCAATTATTTTAAGTATTTTGTATACTTATTGTGTTGTTGTTGTTGTTGAAACAATGTGACATATGTAAATTTGTGAGGCGTAATATTTTCTGCTGATTTTGATCGATATCAACTCGTTATCGTGTAGATATGAATTTTGAGTGGTTGATGGAAACGAATGAATTAGAAGAGTACGAGTGCCAATATTGTATGAGGTAATCGGATTGAAGTAGTATGTAAATGTTTGGAAATTAACAGTCGTCATTTAATAACTACGAACAGGTTATGTGTGCTATTGGGTGCTGATGTCAAACGAGTTGATAGCTAGTTGCAGGTTCATCTAAGTACGCAATTTAACGATCTCGTGATGAAGAATTTGTAATGGAAAAGACAGGAAAATGGAAATTACGAAATCCAACGATTACATGCAAAATCTGTTTTATGTTTTAAGAACTTACATGGTAGTGACCCAGTAATTCTTTCCAAAATCTTAAAAGTTCACTCTGTACTATTTAAAATTGTTCTGTTCTAGTGTTAGGTACCTATGGTTCGATATCATTGAATTAGAAGAGTGCAGGAGATGACCTTTGATTATTAGAAACCAGTTGAAAAAGATGGTTGAAAAGATAAGAGAATTGAAATAGAAACGAGTCTTGATTCTTCAGAGTTAAAGTATTTTACCATAAAAAATTGAAAGGTAACAAAAAATTAACATTACAGAATTATCAAAAGTGGATGAAACTAGTTGCCAAACTCATGACAGTGACATTGAAATGGTGCAATTGTAACACCAGGATGACTCTAAAATGACTTCATTATGACATGGCTATGACGTTACTGTGACATAGTAATGACATGTACTTGTATTTGACTCATCAGTGACATGTTTCTTACGCCATAATGGCACACTTTTGATGCAAAAAAAGACCTTTTGTCGCAAAAATGACATGTTTCTGAAAAATTTCTGACACGTTTCTAACATATTTCATTTTTCATTGTACTGAATTGCTATTAATATTTAAGTATTAATTATAATTACTTTTTTAATTATATTAACTCGCGAAATTTTTCAATTTTTTTTGTCGATTGTGGGATTCGAACCTGGGTCCTCTTGGATACAAATCGACTTGTTTACCAATTCAGTTACTGTGGCAGTTAACATAAGAAGATCTAAAGGGCATTAACTACATCATTTTTTGGTCCTGACGCTGATAAGACATATACTTAACGAGGTATTGGAACATTGATGGTACACTATTGACATAATAATGAAATGCTTCTGACTTGATTATGCCACTTATGTGACTTTGTAGTGGCTTGCTTCTGACAACCGTGTAAAATCGATTTGATACTGTTGTGACATGTTTTTAATGCTGCGTGGACTTGACTCTAGTACACCATTGCTATATGAATGACATCTGACATGCTTTTGACCTGATTATGACACTAATGTGACTTAGCAGTGGCACACTTCTGACACAGTTCTGACGTGCTTCTGACAACATTATGACATCATTCTGACACAGTTCTGATTTGCTTCTGACACATTTATGACGTGATTTTGGTACTACTTTGGCACATTTCTGACGCAATTGTGACATATTTTCAGCAGTGTCAAAA
>FIZR01013961.1:0-43099 GCA_900060175.1 Ferrisia virgata | reverse complement strand
TCATCGTACTTCTCAAGTAACTTTTAATAATTCTCATTGATAGTACGATTTTGAATTTTTTTTTTTTTTCAAATCGTATCAGAATAATTGGTCGGGCCGAAGAAATTTTTAGGCGGGCCAGGCTCACTCAGGCCCGCCTTTAGATCCGCAGAGCATTCCTTGAAGAAATAAATTTTCTGCTGCAGGCTCCAGAATGCTGGAAAATTTTAATATCTACAGTGTCTGAAATAATGATGTTCAGGTTGACATGGCCAAAAATATTCTGAATGCTCTTCCATCATACCCCAAAAATGATTTTGCTGATATCCCCCTCCCCCTCATCAACCATAGGTCACTAGACCATGATAACCTGGTTTTCATTGACAATATGACGTGGAAAATCAGATTAATGACTTGACCTATTCGATTTTTAAGGTTTTAAAATTTTGTAGAAAAAAAGTTTCTGGAACTTCCAGAACGATGGATTATATTTTGTGTAGTATTTTATTTTAGCTGCATTTATTAACTATTTATAGTTGATGAGAATTTTCAAAAATTCGTCAAAAATCCAAAAATGAACTTCAGCAGCTGGAAATTTTTGTTCGTAGGTTTTGAAACATGCTCTTTCCATGTAGTTAAGTTTCATTCAAATTGGATTTAAACAGTTGAGAAGGTTCCCTTCTTGTTTTGCTTATCACGAAGTATTCTACGTGATTTTTTAATTTTTTGGATAATGAAGTAGAACAAATACCTACAGATAGTGATAGATAATTTTTTATCATTGCTAAAAAAAAATATAGATAATCAACGTAGAAAAAAAGATACGTACATTTATTTTTGGCAGATTAGATAATAAGCTTGATATTATTATTGGGTCACGTTCTTTTCTCACTTTCAAATAATCTACTGTACTCTACTTGCAGGGGGGGGGGGTACAGTATTATCTTCTTTAATATGTATGTATGTGCGTATACGACTAACCGATAGATAATTTATACCCATAAAAGAAATACAAAGATGGCTAGATTTTTAGCACGAAAAACTCATCGAATCGAACGTAGCATTATTGCAAACGTGTCTCCGTTACAATTGCCCAATCGCGGAGTATTTAGTTGGCTTCGATTATGGTACGCGATGAATATAGATGGACTTTATACGCAACTAATACGTATATATCTCTATATGTATATCGTACCGTACGTACGTACTACGTACATACATACGTATAGGTATACCATAGAGAAGAGCCGAAGGAAATTCACTTTACGGGGTTCATCCATCCATCCGGTTAGCCGTGTATCGTGGGAATTGAACCTGGCCGAGCGAGCCTCTCTATCCATCTTTCTCGCTCTGGAAACAGCCTATCTAATGGTTATATCGCCTATCGGTATCATGTGTACATGTACACACTTCGCCTAGTTCTGCGTTAAAAGAACATTATTATTTTTATGTGCGCCATTAGCCAATATACGTTTGGTTTGGTCTTTCTTTCACTTTAACCTTTGCTGCCCCACGCATCTATTCAGGATCTAGTCTTCTTCGCCTTTCATCTCGAGGCCAAACGTTAAAATCGTTAATAGGTTGCGCGGCCGCCTTTCTATGTGTCGAGGTTTGTCTGGGGAAAACATGAAAATCCAAAAGTAATTGGTTTCTGTTCCAACCAATAAACCTCTTTCGCGTTATATTGTGGGTTTTAACCGCGTCCCAGTCGTAATCGTAGTCGTCGTATTTATAGTATGTACCTACCTACCTACCTATACCTATACCTATACCTAATCATGGTACATGAGCTATTCCCTCCTAGCTCCCTGCTTCGGACGCGATCGATAATTTTTTCCCCCTGTATATGATGCGTGGAATTAGTAACATGGTTTTGGTATATCGATGTGAAAAAATCAGTAGTTGTTGAGTGATAAGATGTCATTTGGATTTATTAACTTCGAAGTTTAACAAGTACCTAAAGTCAGTGCTTAATCAAGGTACACAGGAACGTTCCTTATACAGACACTGCGCCCTGTATAATCGATCAACATTCCAATCTGTATAGAAAAAAAAAAAAAAAAACCACGATCGTACAAATTTCAAATATTCATACACATATCTTCAGCATACACGCAGACTTTCAAAAGGCTAAAAAAACTATACAACATGAAGGGCTTGGGGAAAGGAAAAGAGAATTATCTATGAAAATTCTCCTTCGTGTACCTTGGCTATATTTTTTACATTATTAAGGTACGTATATCGTACGTATAAAAGTACGTATACATATGTAAAATGAAACAATATAATAAACTATGCAAGGTCGTGTTGGCCAGGAATTGTATCGTGTGGGTGTATTATGCGTGAGAAAGCTATAACTTCGGAATATGAAATTTATTTGCCCGGGATATAATATAAAAATTATTGATAAAATCTAGAAATTAAATAATAAATCTCTTAACGTTTAGTTCGTTTAATTCACGATATTAGAATATATTTAACCTAATAGGGAAATTAGCCAGCCGACGTATATGAGAATAATGTAGAGGTATTGTAGTATACATTATGGGATTCTTGTACGCGTACCCCCGCCCCACCCTACCCATTGCTCAGTATCTCTTCTCTACGCGTTCCTTATGTGTAATGTTATTAAAATTGCCTACTCGTGAATTCTTAGGTGCATCGTAATGAGCATTTATTATTTAAGGGGGTGTAGCGTAGACGATGACGAGCTTGATTTTAATTGAATTCAAAATTTAAATAAATCATTAAATTTAGAATTTTATACCCACCTATGATAAAAATTTGGTCTATATTGCATTCGGGATTTTTTCAAGTTGACGAAAAATTAAATAGATATTAAAAATAAGATTTCAAGTTATAATTAATTCGACCATCCTTTTAATTATTTTTCGTAGTTTTATGGACTAAAAACATTGGACCCGTAAGGTAAAGTACTTTCCGAAAGGAGAGGAAAATGGAAATTTTTGAAAATTTTATGTACCTTATTCGTTTTTGTTTTTGTTATGTTCATATTTCCCCACTTATTGGCTGAAAAATTTTGAAAAAATTCTAATATATAGCCCCATCTGCCCCTACATATTATGATTAGTTTAAATTTTCTAGCATAAATACACCTTCATGACGATTTTTTGATAAGAAATGATGGAGAGGAGTGGGATCAAAAATGTTTTTGGGTGATCTGAGGATAGGCCCAAATTACCTATTTTAACCGTAGGTACTCTTCAGTATATTCAATTTGAAAACGCTTGACCAGTTTGAAGACGATTTCTCGTTTTAAAACAGGAAAAAACAAAAACATAAAAATGCAAATATGTAAACTGATGGCTCGAAGAAGGGAAAACAATCACCCACGTCTCCCTCTTTCGAACTACAAGCCTGAAAAATACTCACGGTTGTGCAAAGATGGCGTTCTCAAATCCAGGTAGTGTCTGAAAAATATTGACGTAATCGTGCAAATTGTAGCAAAATTTAACATAAGCTATTACATTCTTTTCAGTCAAGTGGAAATTAAAGAGTTGTAGAAAAAATCGCATTCAAATTGGCGAAATGATTCAAACTGTGCGATCGTGTGATGTTTCTCATGACGAAATCTTTAAACCAAACTGGAAAAAATTTTCGACGCACGTACCAGGATGTTCAAAAAAATACAAAATATGTTTTTTTTTTCAAAAAATAAAATAGAAAGGGTATGTTCTGATTTATTATTTTGATAGTACATAAAAAAAGTGGGTTTTTTGAACTTCTCAATTTTGAAACCGGTTATCAAATATTCCAAAAAAATTGGAACTATAAAAAAATATTTTAAACAAAAGTTGTAGAATTTTTAGCATTGATTATTTTTTATTGCATAACTTTTTCTCTAGCTATCATCAGAGAAGACATTCAAATTTTTTTCCGGCCATTTTTTTTTTTTGAAATTTTGAAATTTTTGATAATTTGATTGGTTGGGTTCCTGACACGTTTATTGAAAAAACAAAACAAAGCAAAAAATTCAAGTGTTGGATCGTAAAACGTAAAAAATTAGTAATCTTTTGTCTGAAATTTTTTTTATACAGCAATGGAGTCCTGTTGAGGGGTGATATTGCCTTGAGAAAGTCGTGTAACCTGTCACTACCTAAAGATATAATCCTTCTCCGGTGCTAGGTAGAGAAAAAGTCGTCGTATAAAAAATAATCAGTGTTGAAGTTGTACATTTTTTATTTAAAACATCTTTTTACAGCTTCAACTTTTTGGAACTTTTTGAAAACCGGTTGTAAACTACTAAACCGGTTCCAAAGTTGAAAAATTCAGAAAACCCACTTTAATGTGTAATATTAAAATATCAAATCAAAATATACCCTCTCTATTTGTTTTTTGTTGTTTTTTTTTTTTAAGAAAAAACATTTTTGTATTTTTTTTGGACACCCTGTATGTGCGACAAAAAAATTTTTCAGCCTAGTTGAAAGCGTTCGCCATGAAATATATAAGACAGTTTTGATCATTTCGCCAATTTGAACCAAAAAAAAAAAAAAAAAAAAAAAAAAAAAAAAAATGCACCGGTCACTTATTCTATAATATGTGGAATTTTTTACTGCAGAGAAATAGACGTACTAATTTTCGTGAATTTGAGAGGGAATTAATATGACAATTTTGTAAAAGTAAGATCAGATGTGAGACAAGTCAAAGAAAGACAAAATTCGGTCATAATCATAAAATTGATAAAATCAGCAACTGAGTATGAGCATTAAATTTCATGACTTACAAGTTGACTTTAGAAATTTTCAACTTGCAATAATTTTCCAAAATTTTTTTTTTTAACCCTTAATATTTTTGGAAAATTATGATAAGTCGGACATGGGTCATTGAACGTAATTCACGTGGTAATCTTGAATCAAACGTGTACCATTTTTCGAAGGTATGATTGATGGTCTTAATACTGAGAAGATGTGAAAACTTGAATCAAATCAAAGATCACTGACCACAAGGAAAAAGTCATATCTTTTCGGTACTTTTTGTAACTGACTCATCTGGCTCACGATGTCACAGTATTACCTGAATGATATTTGAATAAAAATAAACGAATTGACAACCAGCAAACGCATCAAGCCCCCCTCTTCCACCTCATCCCATCCTTTTACTCTTCTAAGACTATAAACTGGGCCTTATGATCTTTTTTTTTTTTATTTGTGCTCAATATTATATTTGAAATAAATGACTGAAAACTTTACAATATTCATTGATCGAAATGTTTTAAAAATCATGAAAAAAATTTTCAAATAATAATAAAAAAAAATTTTAAATCTCAAAAAATAACCATTGTTTAAACCATAGAACTTCGCTCTATAAGTACAATGTCTTTAAAAAAAAAATGATTAAAATCAATTTAAATTGGCTTCAAAAATTATTTAAAATTTCATAAAGTTTTAAGAACGAAATTCATTGAAAAAATTCCATCAAATGGCTTTAGAATATTTAGCACTTGGTCATTATTGGAAAAGTCACTTGCAAAAAAAATAATTAAGTGAACTATGACATGATAAAAATAATCAGATTTTATAACAATTACGAATTACGTTATTCCCATCTTTGAATTGTACTGATAATTCGAAAAATGAGGGGATGCAATAAGGATGAAAAGTCAAAACTCTGAAAAAACACATCTAGGACTTTATACCAAGTCTACACACCGAATTTCAACTTCTTAACTCAATCTGGAGGAGAATTATGGGAGGAACGAACTCAAAATATGAGAAAACCCGCCCAAAAACTCACATTTTCGGAACTGTAAGGGGGAGGGGGGGTGCAATGGGTCTGAAAAATCTAAACCCCAAAAAAGGCACGTTTACGGCTCCTACTAAGTCTACATACCAAATTTAAACTTCCTAGCTCAATTTGGAGGAGAGATAGGGTTTCTCCCTTACTAATTGACCTAGGAGACTGATTTTTGGATATGCTATACAACTTGAGGTAGCCAAGGAACAGGAGTATTTTAGCACCTTAAGGCTACCTCCCCTAAATTTGGGAATAACCCATTCGCCGCAAATGTAAATCTATTTCTTAAATTTGAACGATTTTGGTCCGTATCGAAGTGAGTAAATCATTTTTACTTTCGAAGTGAGGGAGATAGATAACTTAGCATAAATATCTAATACGACCAAAATTGGTTGTAATAGTTTTCTAGGGACCTCAAAACGAATTTTATTGATACTCCCTCCCCCTTAATAGCCTCGTTTTCGTTCATAATATGACATGAAAATCCACTTTCGATAGATAATTTTACTTCTGTACTCATTGCGTAGTTGGCTGATTGCTGATTCCAAATGAATTACAATCTTCGGTAGATTTTTATTTAGGTATTTACCTATATTACGTAGAAGGCTCAATGTATCCGAATAAAAACCGAAGGCTATACATATTATTTCCAGGTTAATAAACTTGTACCTATATAATATTTATGAATGAAAATACTTATTGAAATGTCTAGCTAGGTAAGAAGTACTCACATTCAAACAACCTCTCAACATTTCCTGCCAAATTAATCATAATATAAATTTATTTAATAATTTGTAAACGCTGCAAATTTTAAGCCGCAATAAAATACGTGAATTTATAGATTTGTTGACAATGCATGCATATAAAGATCTAAATAACAGATCGGTTCGTAATACATTGAAGTGAAAACGATATGGTAATACCAAGATAATTCTTTAACGTGTAAAAAAACAGTACGCAAGTAGGTAATCCTCGTACAATATACAGGATTTATTTTCAAGTACAGCCAATCGATACACGATGCACATTGTGAAACTGTCCGATCTTTGGATCATCTCGCCTTGGATTCAGATTATAAGCCACAGTTTGAGGCATTTCAACATATCTTCTATTTTTTTTTTTTTTTTTTCTTTTCCTATCCTCCTTTTATAATATAATACATTTATATAAGAATAGAAATGACACATTTTCAATTCCAGATACTTAGATTTAGGCATTTTACGCTCTCGTTAAATGGTCGTGTATAGCATACCCAAAGAGTACAATAGATTTGACTCTGTTTTTCGAGTAATCAGAAGTGGACCGTTAAAGTGAACGTGTGTGTATTTGACAACGAAACGATACTTGTTTTTACTTTGTTGTTTCGGTGCGTAGAATTAGACGCGACTTCGTAGGGGGTAATTTTTTTTGTCGTATAAATACATAAACTTCTACATGCCAAGGTATCAAGGTATATATATATACGCATGATAAAATTTTAAAGAAAAAACAAACATATTTTGGTAGGTACATTTATAGGCTGGTGAATAATTTCGATTATTATCTGCGGCAGGTAGAATTGCTGTCTGTGCAGATTCGTACGTGTGTGTACCTTTCACTATTGAAATTCGACTATATGGAAAAGTCGTTTCGCGCCAAATTTACTAATAACGATTATTTTTCAGCAACCAGGAAACAATGAAAGATGACTATAACGGGGTTACAGAGAAGTCATCGTGCTCTAAATGACAGCCATGGCACGATGAAAAATTACACCTATCTACGATTAGGTCAAACGTCAATGTATCACCTGTCACTTTGTGACGTATCTGCAGTATAATTTCTAGTAGAATAGCTATAATAATAATCACCATCGTCGTCATCGTCCTCGGGACCTCGGCACGGCGCTCAGTTACACCATACACCGAAGTGTACAACATGGTCCAGCTCACAGAGAGTATCCAACGGTCAAATGAAACGAATCGTATCCATTACACGAATCGACTTACACACTTACACCTTCTTTGTTGAACCTATGTACTCGTTTGAGACCTAGCTGTTTCCAGTAATAAATTAAATCCGTAAAATTTTACGTATTTTTTTAAGACTAATTTTTTACAGACAAGAGGGAAGGCGGAGGTAACAGCAATATCCATTTCAGTGTTCTAGAAAAATAATGAGTTCATTTTTGAGCATGTCAGATTTTTATTGTTTTTTTTAACAATAAAATCATTTACTCAGCTCTATATATATATCCACAAAAATTGATTAAATTTGGTTCACAGACTCGAATTAGCTGCAGATTAGATACACGTGAGTAGAGATGACCTTGGATTAAGATTCAGTTATGTTCTAAATTTGGCGGGAGATTGCTGAAAGGTAAAATTCGCAAAAATTAATCATTTCCGAGTCAATCGATAAAAAATCAAATGTTGTACAACATATCGAAAAATCAACCTCTTACGTTAATTAGAGAAGGAAATATGAGAGATTTTCTTCGATTTGGACTTGAAAAAAAATCACTTCCTCGCACAACATTCTTCCAAATTGGCCATGATGACGAAAATTTTGTGCATCCACTCAGTAGACAGTCTTACATCAGTCTTTTGGAGGTCTCAAATTTTCAGCTCCCCCCTCCCCACACACACACACACACACGCATATATCTCCGAAAAGCAGGATTTCAACCTGATTTTCTATGTCATATTGTCACTGAAAATCGGACTATACGAACGTTCGATGTACCGCGGAAAGAGGGAGGGGAGTATCAGCGAGATTCGTTTTGAGGTTCTAGAAGCCCATTTAGACCATTTTGGACCACATCAGCAATTTATTCAGGTTTTATTTTTTTATTTATTAATTTTTTTACCATAGCTAAGAATCATTTGCTCAACTTGATATCGACTAAAATCACTCAAATTTGGGCAGTAGGTTTAGATTGGCAGCGAATTTGATATTTTTGAGAGAGGATGACCTTCGGCCAAAATTTAGTCAAACCCAAATTCGAGGAAGGGGGTGCCTGAAGGGCAAAAATGATGAAAAATTTTCATTTTTAAACTAATCGATAGAGAATCAAAAGTTATAGAACACATTCAAAAATCAGCCTCTTACGTCAGTTAGGAAGGGGAGAAATGACCGTTTCCCCCCTTTTTGAGCTTGAAAAACGGTTTTTCCACGCATATCATCCCCCCCCCCCCCGAAGGCAGGGGATTTAAATTTGACGTGTATATTTTGTAAAGATCCTAGATGTGCCTTCCGAAGGTTTCGACTTTCAAATCTCATTGCACTCCCCGTAGAAGCCTCGAAAATGTAGCTTTTGGGTGAATTTCCCTCATTTTTTGAGATATATACATATATTTTTTTTTCTCCGAAACTGAAAATCATTTGGTCAGCTCGTTACCGAAAAAAATTTATCAAATTTAGGAAATAGGCTTCGTTAGTCTAAAGTGTGGATGACCTCTGATCAAACTTCAGTTGCGCGCAAATTTAGTGGAGGAAATGCTGAATGGCTAAAATTGCAAAAATTGTTTCTTTTTGAGCCAATCCATGGCCAATCCAAAGCTGCGCAACGTATCCAAAAATCAGCCTCTTAGGTCAGTTGGGAGGAAAGATATGAGAGGTTTTCCCCTTTTTTAAACCTAGAAAAAGGGCTGGGTTTTGACTGTTCAGCCACATTACACCCCCTCATAACCTTGAAAAAGTTTTTGTCGTTTTTTTTTTATTTTTAAATTTGCTCCTCGCGTACCACCCTCCCCTCTCCTCCCAACTGAACTAGGAAGTTTTAATCTGGTATGCAGATTTAGTGCGCATAAGTCCATAATGTACCCTTTCGGTGGTGTTGACTTTTGAGCTTCAGCGCATCGTCCCTCCTCCCCGCCCCACTCCCATCACTGATGCGATCCTTTTTTCTATTCATATAATTATTATATTTTACGAAAATCGGGCTGAAAAACAACGCACTACGATGCTATTTTTCATTAGGTCAGGTTTGGTTTTGGGAAGCTGGTATTTGGCATGCTGATTTAGTAGGGGTTCTTTTTACGCTTTTTGAATGTTTCGATTTTTCAGCCCTGCTGCACCCCCTTCACATGTCTGAAAAAGTAGATTTGTAAGATAAGATTCGATTTTGTAGGTTGGCAGGTGGCTTCCTCGTAAGAACCCCACCTCAACATAAGACGAAAGGTTGGAATTCGGTATACAGATTTGATGCTGTTTCTAAACGTACATTTTGAGAACTTCGACTTCTCATTCTGTTTGCGCGCCCTTACACCTTGGAAAAATTATTTTCCAAATTGATTCCTCGTACAAGATCTTTCAAATTGAGCTGGCTGGCTTCAAGTGTTGATATGAAGATTTCATAAGGATCGTAAATGTGATTTTTGGAGGTTTTAACTTTTTCGGCCCTTCTAGAATCTTCCTACGGTTCTTTTTTTTTTCAGTCGCTTCATCGTTTCGGCTATTCACTTTGAAAATTTGCCCTTTCCCTACCTTCGGTAACCTTGATATTTTTCAAGAAAATCGGCCCAAAAACCCTATCGTACCTGCGAAACGATGTGAAAATTTTAAAAAACTAGTAAAACAAAATTAATTTTCAATCAAGGTCGTCTATTAAGCTGTTGTTCAACGTCTTCGCGATACTTAGATCCCATTCTTATGCCCATTGCCCCTACTTCATTCATTACATACAAATACAAAATAACATCATCGCAGGAGGGGGTTTTTATCACGCCCTCAGTCGGATCCGTGCGAAAAAA
This sequence comes from Ferrisia virgata, assembly GCA_900060175.1. NCBI lineage: Eukaryota > Metazoa > Arthropoda > Insecta > Hemiptera > Pseudococcidae > Ferrisia > Ferrisia virgata. The sequence continues at coordinate 32,633 of FIZR01013961.1, read as the reverse complement.
TAAAAGAAAAAGAAGAAGTAGGTAATTAGGAAAGGAAATGCTGAATGCTAAGTCTTATAAAGGGATAAAAAGGGCACGCGATTAGTTCGAACGTACATAAAAGACCAACAAATAGCTACACGAGAGGGGTATCTCGTCACACGTGAAACTGCGAGAACTCACTTTCATCTTCTATACGTGTATATATGTATATGTGTGTGTGTAGCGTAGCAGATCATTATTGTGGTCAATTGGTCATTGTAATCGGTGACATTTGCATCGCCGTTCCCCGCGCTTGTACTATAACGGTACGGTAACAGCAGCTTTGGACCGGACGACGATTAATCAATAGAAAGTTTTTTCTTTTTTTTTTTCCCGCAGCCCTCGTTGTATTAGGTATACACATACGATGGTAATAGGCTAGATTTTGAGCCTGGAGGAGAAATCCTTCTGCTGTTTTAAACCCGCCTACCCATCGCATGCAGCTAAATGGGCAAAATATTTTTCAATGTTTTTCCAGAACCAGGTGAGTTCTGTATTCGAAGTAAAGATAGCTAACGCTGTAGGTGTTCCCATTGTCGATGAGTGGTATGCCAACAATTAGTTAGTCTTGTGGAAGTAAAAAGAATAGCAGGACAGAAACTATACTAAAATAAACTTTTTCGTTTCCCACGAGTTTCTGAAAAAAGGAATGTATAATTGATTATTTACGCTACGACACTATAAACTATTTTTGCATAGAAGGTGGTCCATTTTATTCGATTTATTTTCAAAATACTGCGCCGCGAATTAGTTTTAAATATCGCCCTTTTTTCGTCTTCACCGCACCGCACCGCACCGTCGTCGGCCATCTCTCGCTTATGGTATTGCTGACGATGGTTGTTTTATGATCTCATCGAAATACTCTGCGAATAAGCTGGACCTAAAAGCTCCTCGGCTGGGAAGTTTGTTTGTTACTCGAAAGGAAATCATTGCCAAAGAGTGCAATAGTAGATGTACCGAAATACAAAAGGGGTTAATTATAAGGGTTAAAATTTTTTTATTGTACGTACCTATTCAAAGGAGGTAAAGAAAAACAAAATATGTACTACTACTACTACTGCTAGGTACGTTACATATACACATGGGTAAATGCGTTTGGCTTTAGACGTGAAAACACTCTGACTGACGTTTGAATAACAATATTGACAATGAGTTCAATTTTCACCAACTACTGAGAAAGCCATACCGTACCCTTGAGAGAGTTTTTTCAACTATTGTTTTGTCGACCGACCATTATTTACGTTGTAACAATTTAAACGGTAGGAAAATAGTCACAATCCCTTCGCCTTTTCAAAGTCGTCCACTAAAAGATGTCGACCTTTCATAAATAATACCGATGTATTTTATCTCGTACGCAATCCTATCAGCCGCATACCGTTAGACACGATGACGTGGCAGTAAGTGGGAGTATGGGCACGAATCCCCATTGCGAGTGAAGAAAGTGAATGAAAGTTGGTTAAATAAAAACAACTAATACGTTGGGTATAGCTCGTATTTGCTGCGGTCTCGCGGGGATTGAGTTATTTAGAGTACTTAAATATTCCAAAAAAAAAAAAAAAAAAAAAAACTTTAACCAGGTACAATGCGTTGTCGAATGTTGTGTTCCTATTGTCAAAGAGGGGGGTAAAAGGATGATGTGATTTTTCTCCTTCTTCGGTAAGTTATTTAAAGGGATATTTTGTTGTTTGCGTGATTGCTTGTGTGTGTACGTTTTTTTTTTCAATTTTGTGGAAATGTGTGTGATAATATTACAATTTCGTGAGTCAACATGGACAGTAGAGGATTTAATCAGTGTTTATAAATTTTTTCCAATATTTAAATGTTTTTTAGTTCTATTCAGTGAAAATAATATTAAGTAGGTAATTAAATTTTTCATTTTTTAATCGTTGAGTTGGCTAAGAATTTAAATTGTTATACCTACTTTTTGGAAATCAATTTAAAAAAAATGGATCCAAGTCCTAAGTGTTGTACAACGTCAGATCTTCTCTTAATATATTTCTATTTTAATTTTTTTATTTAAAATATTGAAACTGAGGGAAATTCGCTAAATCATTTAATGTACAAAAGAACATTTGATTCGATTCATTGTAAAATATGCACCAATTTTGCTTAAATAAATGTTTCTACAGTGAATAACAAACCTATCTATTCATCTCAATTTAATCGTAATTTATAATTTTACATTAAAGATTAAGAATATGAGAAAGTGTTTAAAATTTATGACAATAATATTCGGATTTTTTATGAACCAAGAGGTAGAGATGGTCATTTCAGCATGATTTTCCAACTCAAAAACTATCACGAAAGCTATTTCTATTTGCTTAATTTTGATGAAAATTTTGAAACCATCCTTATTTAGCTTCCGTTCATAGGCGGAAATAAGGGTGGGAGGGCAGGAAAAGGCTCAAGTCCCTCTTCTTATTCTCATAAAAAAAAGTAAAATTAAATCAGAAAAATTACAATTTTTTAGTTCATAGATGCCCTTAAATACTTATTTTTCGACCTTTCATTCCTGGTATTTTGCAGAATTTTTAATCCGAGCATACTTCTTGATTTTCTTGCAGTAAATTTTCTCCTCATATATGAATTAGAAGGATTAAAAGTAAGAAAATCAATAAGAAATTCACACATCGCCCTTTTTTTTTTCAGTAATAATACGAAGGTACTGAAGCCCTCTCACAAATTTCGATCCTATCTCCAACTATGCTTCTGTTCCTTTATATTTTGGATTTTAAGAAATTTTCAGAGAAAGCTACTTTGAAAAATATAAGTTTTAATTTTGGTTCTAATTTGATCTCGACTTCTTATCTATTCTTTGATCTCGTTATACTTATGAGGGAGCCTTTTGCATTGACCACATTCGATCTAAACGAAACCAAGTTACATGAAAAAAGCACATCAAACAAAAACCGTAAAAAGATATTCAGCTGCAGAAGTTAATTTTACGATTTTTGAAAGTAAAAAAAAAAATTTATGCAGCAAACATGTGACAAAAAAACTAATATTTTGTAAAACAGAAACTATCGAAGTTATGAAGTTGAAAATTTGATACCAGCCTAATTTTGAGATATCAAATCCATTTTTCACACTTTTCAGTTCATCTGAAGCTTCTGAAAAAAAAAAAAAAACGCGGATGTTCATACATTTCCATTTCACACCAAAAATGATGCTTCCAACCCCCTCCTCATCCTCCTCTACCTCCCCCCTTCCGCACAACACAAATATTACTAACATACTCAAATATAAATATTCATTCCATTTTGTTTTGTTTACCATCCTGGGGACTCAGCTCCCATCCCCACCTAAATCACCAAACCTTGGCTATGCTCCAGTATCTGCCGCTTGAAATTCGCTGGAAAAGTACTTCAATCTGCAGGATAGGTCCTCAATATACGCCATACAAATCTTTAATCACTCAAGTTAATTTCCAACCAGTATGGAGCAATTTCAAAATCCCACAGAAAAAAATGTTTTTCCAAATGCTGCAGATCGGCTGGAAAGTGCCGAAAATGGTTTCGGCAGGTCAATATTAACCAGAATACTAGTTTTCAAAATTCTAGCTTGTTGGGATGATTTCAATTTCAACTGATATTTTTCAAATTTATTGACTGGTCAAAAAATACATTTCCACACTTGCTGTCTGGAATTCGCAGGACAAAAGATTTTATCTGTTGGATGGGTTCCCGATATATTTCATACAAATTTTTAGTTGCCAAAGTTGATTTACAGCCAATATAAAGCAATTCCAAAATACTGGAGAAAAATTGTTTTTTTCCATAAGCTTTAGATTGACTGGAAAGTGCCAAAATTGGATTTGGCAAGTCAAAGTTAGGCTGGTACCAAATTTTCAGCCTTCTAACTTGATTAGTTTCTGTTTTACAGAATGCTAGTTTTTTAGTCACATACTTATCAGCTGCATAACATTTTTTTTAATTTTCAAAAATTAAAAAAAATTGAAAAGTTAATTTTGGCAGCTGAAATTTTGGCTATGAAGGTTTTCTGATGTTTTCTTTTGATCTTGCTTAGTTTGGTTCAAATTAGAGGCGATCAAGTGCGAAAGGTCTCTTTATTAGTTTAAGTAAACTTCATTCTCAGCAAATACGTTTTTTTTTCCTCTTCTAGCAAATGCCTTTAAAATTATAATACAAGCATAAGTTAGCAACATTTATGCACCAATTATAGGTCTTCCTCGGAATGACTATCGCTCTTCTGGTTCTCCTCCGTCTTCCGTCCATCCTCAATTCAATATTTCTATTCAAAAGCAAAGATTTGTTCTTGGTTACACATTCCACGCATCATGGTAATCATTACAACCTCTACTAATGATGGTACATTGATACCAATCTAGGTTGTCATTTAAACAGGGAGGAAGGGGAATACAAGTAAATACTCTTTAGCAGCCAATACTTGTAACGTTTTTATAATCTTTATGACTCTGTATCCAATGTGGACGTATTTGTTGCAGAGGAAAACAAAACTCAATGAATGTCTTGGTGGCTCGATACAGATTTATTACATTCAATTACACCCCCCCCCCTCCTGCTAATGAATTCCAGTGCAGTTTTAGGTGTTTTTTCGAGTTTTTTTAGCGCCCATTTTCTTTTCGAATTCTGATACAGAATTGAAATTTGATTAATACTTTGGAGGATTTGTACTTTTCAGCCATCTCCCACTGCTTTATAGCCCTAAAAAGGGAGCTCTCGAGCTATCTTTGCCATTTTCCAGTTCTCCCCATTACTATCTCCTGATCCCCCCTCCCCACTCGAGCTAATGACATTAATTTTGAAACATGGCTTTAGTTATAGTGGTACTAGATATGTCATTTGCAGATTTCAGCTATTCACCTTTACCATTTATTAAACAAAAATATCCTGCAATCTTAACATTTCACATGACTGAAACTCAAGAAGTAAAGTTCTGATAATATTAAAATTAAAAGCCAAAAATGATGGATCATACTCGCAGAAACATGAATTTAACCAAAATTTGTAATCATAAAAGACGAATCACGAGAGAATACATCAAGGTCAGCAAGATAAGGGGTAAAACTGAAATGAACAACGTTGAAAAATAAAGGGATGAATTTCCTGCACAGGGAAAAACATATAGAACAGGATCCTGGAAATCATGGGCCTGAAATTTATCCGATAGCTTGGAACATTGATTCTGAATCCTATTTAAAAACTGAACCAATTTTCATCTTACTACGTTGAGTTGAGGTATCAATGAACTTCTTCTTTAGTCTTCCTTTGCTCTTTCTTTCAGTAGCTTTGTATTGTTTTGGTGATCGTGTTGATCGTGTTCCTTTCATTTAAATATTTGTGGCACGACTCGAAGAACTTTTGATCACTTTTATCCATAAATCACTAACGCTTATTAAATTAGGTTCCATAGTTTTCAATTCTAAAATTTATGATTTTAAATACAATTTTAATAAATATCCGAACGAAAACTAACGAGTAAAAATCAAATCGAGCAATTCAACTCTATTGTGTTTCCATTCCAGACAAATATTTTTAATAACCGTACTTCATCGTTCAACCTAACTATTTATTTGACATTTTCGTATTCAATTTAGAAAGTTCATTAATACGCTCGAACCAGGAAAAAAAAAACAAATCTCAACAATCCATCGGCACCTTAAAATTAATTTTTTTTTTAAGCTACCAGCGCTTCTTTAGTATTCGCGAGAGTTACTTTAATCATCATGAAAAATGGAGAAAAAAAAAGCTAAGTACATTAAATAACCTTCTTCTATACCAACTGGATACATTTATACATTCTCGATTCGAGTATATTATTTTATATGAAGTATGACATTCCAAAGTCGATTGTAAATGGTGATATTATGTTTTACGATACGTAAGAAAAAATATTCAAACATCGTTTACTGTACACATAAATGTATAGGCAGGTAGGTAGGATACGTATAACACCGTACCTACAATCTCGTTGCCCCCACTATCGAAAGATAGGGGGAGTAACGAGATTTAAACGGGCGGTATCCAATAGAATTGCAAAGAACTTCGTGAGAGAAATATAATGTGTTTGAAAAACCATATAATATAGTTTATATAAAAGGAATTCGTCGAGTTAAAATAATGTAAACTAAAAAGAATAACTTTGAGGGAAAAAAAAAGTGTACCCAAGTATTAAAAGGTAGGAAGAAGAAAAAAAATATAATAAATATGACGAAGAGGGGGGAGGGGGAGGGAGAAAAAACGCTAAGAAAAAAGTAAAATATCCCTCGGTAGAAGAAAATACTAGCTTTATAGTTCCAATATTAATTATGTGGAGGTTGTAGAAAGAAAACCGGTTATTACCAGTTTGACACCAATGACCGATTCCTTTCTATATATTTGAAATGTAATGAACGTGCACTTATAATACAGTAATATTGTATACACAAAAAAATTCATAATATACAACCTCGTACGATCTGTAATATTACTTTTTTTTTTTCCTTCACCTTTCATTATTACCTATATTATTGGGTAAACTTTCTATAATATAGGAACAGAGAGAGAGAGAGGTACCTAAACCTATGTACATCGAATTCTTTCAAAAAATAACACATTTTTTTATTTTCAATCGCGTGTAGATAACGCTTCGAAGGGATATGCTTTCGATGTATAGAAAAAAAAAAACTTATCAAAACGAAAGAACGTTTATTAAAGTTTTCTACGTATACAAATTATTATAAAAACTTTATCCACCGCAGAGACCTTACGAAGTAAAATTGTAATAAGCAATAGACAATTATAGGTACATTCGTTTATATTAGGTAGATAGATGTACCTACCTATAAACGATGGAACACATAGTAGGTATACCACAAACATTATACGACTTATTCATCAATCATCGGCGGAAGAAGTTTTGAAAGAAGATGAAGGGGGGGGGGGAGAGAAAAAAAAAGATAATTGCAGACTCGGTTGCTGCCATATTAACGTGACGTCACACCTTTTCTCCACAAAAGAAAATACCGACCATGGTTCGAAACTATCTCTCAGTTGGTATCTTGTTAAGAAAACGGCGTGAACCGCCTACCAAACCCGAAATTAAACGAGAAAGCCAACAGCGTGGAGATGATCGTGCCTATGGAGCGAGATTATACGTACATGTACCATGTACTCGGCCATATTTTTATAAATAATCGAGAATCTACGAATCTCCGGCGTATTGTCAATAAATTGCTTTTCTACGGCTTTTCACCAGCATCCAATATTCTCCATTATGACTACCTACATACTACAATGATACAAACGTAAGTAAACGTGCAGACTATGTACGGGAGATGGGTCTTCGCTGGTACCTCATTTAAACATACACATATATATTTTCAATACTGCTATAAACCTTTTGGTACCTAATAATGCCTATATACACAGAGCCTAGGTATATGCTAGGTTGATTTAATCGCGCCAAGTGAGGCGAGAGATTCTTGGACGATGAAAATCTGCGCCACCGTATCCATCCATAGTTTATATATGTACCATACTAGACTGTATTTTCCTTTCATATCTTTATACTACGATACCGCTCGCCTTCTGAAACTGCTGCTGCTGTTGTTGTTGTTGTCACGTAATAATATTGCCCTAATATTTGCATTACGAGGTCTATTGTTGAACCATATACAACATCAGCATTACAAAAAAAAAAAAAAAAACAACATACAAGATTCGATTACAATGATTTTTTTATAGTACTAAAAGATGTTCCACTTCTCTCCCCGCGCCCATCTTGCCTACCTTCATGGAAGATGTAACTTTTTACGCATGTATTGTTATGTATACGAGTATGGGCGCCTATAGCGTAAGAGCAATCCCTTTATTTATACTCACGTAGGTATACCACTTGCACATGAATATTATCGATTTGATAGATATGAAATTTCCATGTTTAGGTCATGGTCGATACAATTACCACGTAAAACGTCCGATCTAATGATCTTTTTTAGCCCGATTTTTTTTGTTTTGGAAAATTTCCACCTCACGAATCTGTATCAAGTGGAGGAAAAAAGAAGGGAATATTAGTCTTTTCATGGTACAAAACGAAATACATTCTATAGCCATTCTTGGAATTTTTTAGAATTTTTCATTCGATCCATATCCAATTAAATCGCCTTATTTTGAACATTGAGCTTATATTGATACGGCCAAAAACCGATGGTATTTTTACGCATAAGCAGTAGGGGGGGGGCAGTAACCCATAGTGGTATAGTTATTGGAGGGAAGCAAAATTACTCTTAATTTTGGGGAGGGAGAGGGGAAATCGTTTAACAAAATTGCAAAGACCAATTATTATTTAGGAGATAGGACAGTGAGTACTTTCGTCTCATTACCAAAATAAAAGGGTTATTTATGGGCTTTTTTGTTGATTTTTGTTGCTTTCAACCCTACTGTTCATATATGAGGGGAGGAAATTTACTGCAATAAAATCAGGAAGTATTTTCCGAGCAAAGTACATTTAAGTGCATCTGTGAACGGAAATGTAAGTTTTCTGATTTTATTTCTGCGAGGTATTAATATTTAGATTTCTGTGAGAACAATTGGAAGGGGGCTTATACCCTCCCATGCCTTCCCCATCTCCACTTATGCGCCCTAGTCGGGATAATCTTGTATCAAAACCAAGTTATCATGAAACTTAGAAAAATGGAAAGAGAGGAATAACAATGGAAAAAATTATTGCTTCCCGAATCACTCGATAGAAAATTGTCAATTAAATTGATGGAATGTTTAAAAATCAGATTTCTACAAAGAGCAATTGAAGAAAAGAGAGAGAAAGTTTTTTGTATCATCTTAATCTGAATTACTTTTGGTTTTCCACTTTCAGCTTGCTCCAAGAATCAAGATTTGAATATCCTAAATGGGGGGCGAAGGTAAAGGGTTTTCAAACTTTCGGTTCTTTACTGCTTTTTAGCCTGATTTTCTGTGTCATATTGTCGATGAAAACCAGCCTATTACAGTCTATCGATCAACAGCGGTTGTGTGTGAGGGGGGGGGGAGGGGTACCAACAAAATCCTTTCTGGGGTCCCAGAAAATCATTAAGATAACTTTTGGCCATGTCAGATATTTATTTTTATTTTTTTCCCGAACATTAAAATCGTCTACTTTGCTCGACTCTGACCAAAATCGTTCCAATTCGGTTAATCGACTCAGTTTAGCGGTGGATTAGATATATTTGAGTGGGGATAACCTTGGATCAAAATTTAGTATTGCCTCATTTTGGGAGGGGAGGTGCCGAGGGGCCGAAAACACAAAAATTATTCCTTTTTAAGTCAATCGATAGAAAATTCAAAGTTGTATAACATATCCAAAAATCAACCTCCTCGGTCAATTAGGAAGGGTGATATGGGGGGGTTTTCCTATTTTTGACATTGAAAAAGGACTGTTCCTCCCCCATCTCCCCACCAAAATGAGCTAGGAAGTTGAACTTTGGTATGTATATTCGATAGGGGACCTAGATGTGCCTTTTGGGGGTCGACTTCTCAGCCCCATTGCACCCCTTCACAGCTCTGGATATGTAGTTTTTTGGTAATTTTTTCCAATTGGTAATATTTTCATCCTCACATAACTCCCCCTCAAATTGGACTAAGCATCGCTTTGCAATGTTTTTTTTTTTTTCAACTTCAAAATCATATCAGATTAGTTCAAAGAAATGCGTTTCTTGCAAAAATGTCCCCTATGGGTTTGCAACACCTTCAATGGTAGGCAGCAATGGCATAACCGGGAGTGTCCTTCAACTCTCTCCCACCTCCGGTCTTAATACGTTCAAATTAGCATACAATGATTCAATAGGTATTCAACATGTGTATTTTTGAAGTATTGTAAGTGTTAACCTCCCTTCTCTGCTTGTCAAAACTATTTTGTAGCTCAAAAAATCAAAGTTTTGATGATTTTTAAAAAAAATATTCCAATAAGATGTTGTATAACTGGGTGTTTATAAAATACGCCTATTCGAGGTTTTAGATTTTCACTCCAACCTATGTCGTTTCATCTGCTTTTTGCCAGCTGTCTTTCAATAATTTAGAAAGAGGATACTTTTTTTTTTCTTATTTACTCACTACGCATATATTTGTGTACTTACGTTAGTCCTCAATGTCGATCATTTCAAATAAATAAAATCTATATGTACTTATTGGAAAAATTTCTCATTTTACGTGAAAGTACGAGTATGAATGGTTATGGGCAACGAGTGCTAAGTCTATGAATTTCAAGGTATCGCTCATGTTTACTCTATATACACATGTAAGTAAGTATATACCTGAAGATAGTTATTTTCCCTCTCGTATAAATAAGGATATTTATTTTTGCACTTATTTGGTAATGAGATGGTGTTAAGTTGATATTGTTTTACGAGTGTTCGGCTTTTGTTTGAGATCTACGTACACCACAGGCTCTTCATTAGTGTACTTAACGCGCGTAAAAATTATGTAAAGAATTGACGATTATTATAGAAATATTCCAAGTGCGAAGAATCAACAATGTACCTACAACGTACAATGTACCTGTTCCAAGATCTACTCGTGGAACCGCTTACGACTAAACGTCGTCGTTTCTTTTTGTACATTTTGTGGGTATTATTTCTTTTCCATTATTATTATTACTAATGGTGACCGAGTAATTTATGGTTCGTAAATATAGGTGATTTGGTAATGTAATTTACTTATTTACTTTTTTGAAATTATCTTAGGTATACCTTCGAGTATTCGTCTGACTTTTTTCTACAATGATAATAATGCTAATGGTAATTTAAAAATTATCGTAAATATAGGTAATTTCAACCATCCTTTTTGTGAGTCTATAACGATAAGCATTTTTCAAAGGACCATTTACGCCAAAAAAAAAAAGACTTTTTAGGTATAGTCAAGTAAGACAAACTTTACGAATGGTAATGTCCTTCTGAAAAATATTACCTACCTATCCAATTGAGCTTAAAAACAGGCTAAGATAAACAGAGTAGAGGGTTAAATCCTCATGTTTTAAATATTGTAAAAGAATTTTTAGAAAAGATACATTTTTAACAGCTGATGGAAAGAGACGTAATCAGTGAGAAGGCCAAGGAGCCTTTGTTCGGGGTCCGGCTTCCTCACAGCCAAAAACAGAAAAAAAAGCTAAAATTTTGTACTTTAATTCACTAAACACTGCTAATTTTCTGATTGATTTAGCACTTCACAGAATGTATTTCGAAAAAACTAAAAATTACAACTTTTCAAATTTTTACTTTTAAAGCCCACTCGACTCTCAATTTTTTGGCCTCACTTCAAATTGTTGGGCCTTCTCTGGCCTCGCTAATTATTATTTTCCGATTATACCTCGGTGAATTTTATACTTTGTGTGTTAAAAGATCTGATAAAAATGAACCCTGTTCAGTTTTTAAAATAAAAAAAAACAAAACAAAACAAAAAACGAAGGCTGATCTCTCAGAGAAAAAATCAGTTTTAAAATAATTACCTACCCAGTTTGAAGTTTTAATCAATTCAGGGGTGGATAGGCATAAGTTCGAAACAAACCTGGAGTCGGCATGCTAAGCATCCACTGGCACTGAGCTGAGCATCCCCTGGCAAAATCCAATAGAGTAGTTTTTTTTTTCAAGTGTTAAAAAGTGGTCAAAAATGCCTTTTTTTGTGCCCTTCACTCTTAATATACCGAAAAATTTTTGCCTTCGTTCCGTTCAGGCCTTACTTTCTTATTACCCGCGTGTAAAATCAGGCGAATTTGGAGTCAAGACATCCTCCCTCCCCAGAGTGATTTTTTACAGAAGAGAAAAAAAGTAAATTTCAGCAAATAAACTTTAAAATGTGATAAAATGCTGATTTTTGGACCCTTTAGACTCAGAATTTCACAAAATTTTCGCCCCTGCTTCGTTAGGGTAATATATTTTCAAAATGATCCCGCTGAACCCTCCTCAGAAACAAATCATTATTATGGTACTGCTTTTTACAATAATTTTCAAAACAATTGAAATGTATATCAGTGCTTGAAAACTAACTATTTGTTGTTGTTTATCAATCCTTTTGAACTCCCCACCGCCACCCTCCCCTCCAGATATTACTGACAACGCCATTTTTGGAGTATCCTCTGAAAATCAGCGAGCATGCCCTACAAATGAAAGCTAATTACGGGCCTGGTTCAGAAGGCCAGAAGATTTTCTCAAAAAAAAAAAAAAAAAATCCTCTAATCATTTACACAAATACAGATGAATAATTTATTCCGATTTTGAGTTAATTTCTATCGTCGATATTATTTTATTAAATAAATGAAGGGGAGATCAAAAAAGCTTTCGAGATAAGATATCAAACTATGAACCACGAAGACACCCGGTACGGTGATATTCTCCTTTCCCCTTGATCTATACGTCACCAAATTAATAATTAATCATCGATTGCCGTAGAAACTATTTTTTTTTTTCAATTTTTCCTTTCTTTCGGTGAAAATTGGCGATTGCAAGTTTCTGTTATACTTTTGACTCACATTTAGGTACGTAAATTCGACATAAAAGAAAGACATTGTATCAAAAAGGAGGTTCTAACAATAAGTTAAAAGAAAGAGCTCATACTTTTGTATTTCGGAAAATTCTACGTCACCCCTCTCCTCCTTCTCCTCAATTTTCATAATAATTTCTAAATAAAGTTTAATTTTTCCTAAATTAAAAAATATCTTTAAAAATTCTCTCTCTTTTTACCCTTTATATCTTCCTAAATTCAACATCTTTCATCAAATTTTGAATGATTTTCATTAGAATTCCAAATTTAACAACCCTGGCTTAGGTATCTTTCTATGAATTCGTATGAGAAATACTTATAAAGGGTAAAAATTTGGACTGAAAGATTTAAAATTCCAGATTATCGTAATATATTAAATTTATTTTTATTTCATCCTATTAGACAGGCTCAGGTTACGACTTTCATTGAGATTGTGGGCATTACCAACTCGTATTGGAGATTTTTTTCCCCATTTTCTTCAGCTACGAAGACATATTTTTTCATGAATTTTCACCTTGAAAGCGAAAGAGCAGTTTTTTGTTTTTTCTACGGTTTTTTCGTTAGAAAACAATTTTTGACTTTTTCAACACTTATTAGAGTGAGGAAAAGAAATTGTTTCTGACGAGTACGAACGAATTTTTTCAAAACATGGATACTTTTTAGAGGTTGAAAATTTATTATTTTAAAGTAGCGAAAAGTAAATTGAAATTAAAAGTTGACTTTTTCATTAAACTTTTCACAATTTTCAACTCATAACAAAACTGTTCGATGCGATTTTAATATTGCAATTCGTTCGTGAACCCTCTTTCTCCTACCTTCGCTTCCCATCACTTCCCTTCCCTTCCCTTCGTTCCTCTTCCACTAAAAAGTATTTATTGACTACGAACCTCTATGCTTAAAATTCCATCATCAATTAAATGTATCTAAAAGAAAATTAGATATCCAAAAAGAATCAAAATTGAAAAAAATCATATTCCTCTCGTCGTTAGTTTAATTTTTCAACCGAACTGCTACGATTAATTTTTCATGTTCAAAGGTAAGAAATTCATTTTCAAAAAAAAACAACTTTCACCACACACAACATACTTAATTACGTTTAAAAAAAATATAATATACAATATACCTCGAAAAATGCTTACCTGCGTCATTAATCTATCCTCTCCGGTACCTTCTTCGTCTTTGAAAATAATATCCGAATTGTAATTGGGTACTAAATGCTTGAACCTCGGATCAGACCTTGTAATTTTACCCTCTTGAGGTCCACTAGCGCCCAAAGTTTTCTCCGCATAGTTCGGTACATGCTGTTTGAATACCAAAGGCTTTAATTTTTTCTGTATCCGTTGTCTACCGCCACTTCTGCCCGGTCCGCAGCACGTTATCGCCTCCATAGCCAGTGCCACAATCAACAAACGGAAAATCAATTTTTGCCTAGAGCCAAACTCACTTTTCGTTAGATTCATCACAGTTGTATTGCTGAATGGTCCGCATTACCGTTGATTTTTCTAGGGACAGCAATCGCTTCGAGATATTTATATTTACGTACGACGGACACAAGAAACACCCTCGAATTATTTATCAAAATTAAAAACAAAAACAAAAATTTATCGCACCGAAATACTATTGAACGTTCTACGAACGCGAAGTTTAAAAAATAAATAACTATAACACGATAATACGAAACTTAATTTAAAAAAAAAAAAAAAACTGTCGTTCAATGCTAAGTCCAATATCTTTGTTGGTTTTGTGTTTAATTTTTATTTATTTTTTTTTTTTTTTCAATTTTCCACACGAACTGAAACAAGAGAAAAATATAACACTGAGATTAAATATACAGCACGTCTTCGGTTACAGGTTGTAGATCGTTCGATGGTTTATTTACAAATAATGAATTTTTCGAGAATAGTTGAGAAATATATCTATACCCAAGATTACTAAATTACCTGAGGTACTTTCACGTAGAAACGAATATACTCTCATTTGGGTATTACTAAGAAATCATAACTGTCCTTTAAGAGGGGGAATTCAGCGCCAATATATCTTAAAGGGTACATTATTTTTACTTAGAAATGATTACCTAGTTTTAAAATACCTTACGATGGTAGTAGGTGGTCTTCTCAAACAGAAAGAAGGGAAAAAAAGCTCAAATATTGACAATAACCCGTTCCCTCCAGAACAATGATTAATTATTTTTTAATGTGTTGCTCTTTTTTATTTTTCTATTCATCATTTTTTTCCCGTCATTCTTGATTATTCATCGAAAATACCTAGTTGCGAATTTTTTTAACCCTCTTTAACGAGTTCGAACATGCTGCACGACTTTGTGAAATACTACAAATAAATATTTATGTTGAAGAACATGGGATTCTCTTCCCTTTTGTCAACTAAGACTAATGGCTTTGGATTTAGGGATCTTCAAAACCTATTGAAATGCAATTCTCTTGCATGTTTAAAATTCCGCAACCGATCTTAAAAAGGTTTTTTTTTCTTTTTTATATCAAAGTGTATAAATTACTCGAAATATCGAAAAATAAATTTTGTAACCCGCTGCGAGTAAAAAAAAAAGTATACAACTTTATAAGCCTACGTAGATGAAAAAAAAAAAAGGTAATGAAAAATTGCACAACTCACCTAAAAGTAAACCCATAGAAATAGGTATGAAAAATAGCACATAAACAATTACACCGAACAAACAACACTGGTACATGTATAATTTAAAATCGCGATAACAGCGACATAAAAATCACCGAGCATTAACAAATAAGTCTGTATAGTGCGGTTTAAACCTGTTGAAGTTCGAGCTAAGTATAAAAAAAAAAACTCTGTTGTATCGCGATGCCGCACAATGTACCTATATTCGATATATAAGACCTTAAAACCAGCGACTGTCCAACAACAAAACCTTATTTATCCCTTTCCCTTCTTCTAAGTCAATCATCGCATTAGGTGGCTTCGAGAAAAGTCATCATTGGTCTCCCACTACGTATTAATCATTTCGACTGAATGAAAAAATTTTTACGAATTTCCGGCACATTTTCATGAACGAAGACGAATTTTTACCGTTCTTGATGGTATTTTTTTCTTTTATTATTTTTTTTGGGGGTATTTAGCACTTTTTTTTCTTCTTCTTCAGCATCGGTAGGATATATACGTAATAGAAACCTGATAGGTATGTCCAAAGTAGTTTTTGGGCGTACGATTCTTATAATAGATCTAGGTACCATGCAACGTGTGAGTTTACCTTGAAACTTAATTTTCCCCTGGAGATTTCACACGTTCGAATATAACTAGATAGGTCTAGGTGTACCTAGATGTACGGTTAGAGACTATACCATTTAATAAAATGGTAGTTTTTGTTTTTTTCTTGAATGTTTGAAAGTATTGAAATGGATCGAAAATTCGAACTGCGAATAGTGAAATATTTTTTTCTCGTCTATTTGCAGGATTACGAATTTTTTGAAATTAATTCAAGCAATTAATCTGCGCATTTGGAAATTATTCAACAATATATTAACAAAAAGTAAAGTGGTATTAAATACAAAATAAAATTACAAAAAAGAATAAATCTATGCTTGAAAATTAGTAAAGATTTCTCAAAGTTCACAACGTATGTAGCTTGTAAGACACTAAATTAAATGTTAAAACATTCTTGATTTTTTGCTGAAAAAAAACATAACGAGTATTGTCTCAAATAAGTTTTACTCGGTGAAAATTAAAGTCTTCCTTCGTGATTTTTCTCATCATTCAAACCTATACAAGATGCAATGGTGCAGTGGCACACCCAAAATGAGGGCTTCAATTTATCTACCAAAGCTTTTGATTGACTTGTAAGGAATACAGGAGTAATGAAAAAAAAGTATCGCTTCGCAATTCTTTCTCAGCCTGATTTTCGTAAAATACTATATTTATGAGGATTGAAAAAAAGCATCGCTGAAGCATTCCTAGCTCATTTTGTTGGGGAGATAGTGGAGGAATAGTGCTTTTTCAAGGTTAAAAAAGGGGGAAACCCTCATATCTCTCCTCCTAATTGACCTAGGAGGTTGATTTTTCGATATGTAATATAACTTTGGATTCTCTATCGTTTGACTCAAAAAGGAATAATTTTTGTGCTTTTGGCCCCTCAGCACCCCCCCCCCCCTATTTTTGTGCTTTTTGCCCCTCAGCCCCCCCCCCCCCCTATATGAAGCAAAACTGAATTTTGACTCAAGGTCATCCTCACTCATATATATCTAATCCTCCACTAAACTGAGCTGATTAACCGAATGGAAGCGATTTTGGTCAGTATCGAGCATCAAGCTGTAAAAAACATACAGTATTTCGGATTCTGACCAAAGTTACAGAACTGATTAACTTTAAGCTGAAAAAATTCATTTTTCTCATATTTTAGGTCAATTTATACCAAATTTTTTCATAATTTTTGATCAATTTTCACGCATTTTTATCAATTTTTTACGTAATTATCGACGACTTTTTTACAATCCTTTTTATATTTTAATTAAACTTTTGAAAATTTTTCGACATTTTATTGTGATTTTTGATTATTTTTAGCATTTTTTAAACATTTTGGTTAATTTTCTAGCTAATTTTCGATGATTTTTTACCATTTTTTTTTTCCATATTTTAGGTCGGTTATCATATGCTTTTCAATATTTTTTTGTGATTTTTAGTCAATTTTTTTCATAATTTAGGTCTTTTTTTTACCTAATTTTCAACAGTTTTTTGTAATTTTTTGGTCAATTTTCATCATTTTTTCCGGATTTTAGTCAATTTTTTACTCAATATTTATTTGTAACAATTTTTTCCTTATTTTTCAACTTTTTTTTTGTTTGTGATTAATTTTTTGCTCATTTTATCCATTCTTGTCAGTTTTTAATCATTTTTATTGATTAATAATAATTTTTTGATGAATTTTCCGCATTATTTACACTTTTTTGTCAAATTTTTAACCAATTTTCATTGAATTTAACGTTTTTTTTTTTTTATATTATAGGACCATTTTCAGTTAGTTTTTCATTATTTTTTCGCGATTTCAGATCAATTTTTTGCTCTTATTACCCATTTTTACTAAATTTTAACACAATTTTCGATGATTTTTCATGATTTTTTTTATACTTTTTTCAATTTTCACATAATATTGAATATTTTTTCGTGTTTTTTTATCAATTTTTTGCTCTTTTTACCTGTTTTTATCAATTTTTTACCCAATTTTCGACGATTTTTAATGAATTTTCTGATAATTTAATTCATTTTCCACCTATTTTTCAAGTTTTATTTCTTGTTTCCGTACTTCTGTCAATTTTTTAACAAATTTTCATTCATTATTAACGATTTTTTTCAAATTTGAAATTTTTTTAAACAATTTTTTCGTGGTTTTTGTAAATTTTTTACTCATTTTTTATTGACTATTAATGATTTTTTTTATAATTTAGATAATTTGCCACCTATTTTTTAACAGTTTTTCATAACTTTTTATCAATATTACACATTTTTGTCAATTTTTTACTAATTTTTTATTGATTTTTAACGATTTTTTCCCTAATCTAGTTCAATTTTCACTTAATTTTCAGCAGTTTTTCGTAATTTTTTATCAGTTTTCTTCATTTTTTACACATTTTTGCCAAATTTTTACCCAATTTTCACTGGTTTAACGATTTTTTTCATATTCTAGGATAATGTTCGGCTATTTTTCTACATATTTTTTATGATTTTTGATCAATTTTTTGCTCTTCTTATTATCCATTTTTGTCAACTTTATACACAATTTTCATTAATTTCTTACGTTTTTTTTTCATATATTTTTTTCAATTTTTGCATATTTTTCAACATTTTTTCGTTGTTTTTCTGCACTTTCACAGTTCTGTAAAATTTTAGAATAATTTTCAGCTATTTTTAAACTTTTTTTTCGTGATTTTTAATTAATTTTTTGCTCTTCTTAGCTATTTTTGTCAATTTTCTATACAACTTTAATTGATTTTTAACGTTTTTTTTTTATCAATCATCTGCATTTTTTACACATTTTTATCAAGTTTTTGCTCAATTTACAAAAATTTCTTACGATTATTTCGTGATGTTTGATCAGTTTTCTGCATTTAAAAGCCATTTCTGTGAATATCTTATCTCTTTGTTGGCATTCATTGTAGTAGATAGCCAGGCTGAAATAGTATGAATGTAATTCTATTGAAACAAAATACCCCCTGCAAATAAACTAGTAGATTTCTTATCCAACCACGTTTTATTTCAATTCAATGTTTCTTGAAATCGTACTCATAATCATAATCATCATCATCATCATCGTCGTCGTCGTCATCATTGCTTTTGTTTACTTCTAAAGTATTGTCATATTCTTCGTTAACAACTGTTTTAATTTTTGTGCAATGAGCAATTTAACATACTCAAATAATTGTTAGCTAAATGCATGATTCAATTAGGGATGCTTTACAAAACAAAACTACATTGGTAAATATACATTTTAGTTTCCCTATTTACTTTCCTTTTTGAAAAAATGTAAGAATAATTAAAAGATCCTTTTTTGAACGTCTAGAACTTCAAAGGTCCGAGATGAATAGATACGCTACCCTAAGGTTACGTCCGGGCCTAATTGTCAAATGAAATTCCGGGTCCTTGGACAAAAATAGTTTATGACTCTCTCGGAGGCTGGGAGGCTCTTTAAATTTCCTTCAACACTGAAATTTTGATTTTTTTTTATTCAACGTCTAAGATTCAAAATGTATTGTTTTTTTCTTGTTTTTTTTTTTTTTAATGGGATCAATCTGGGCACTTTAAAACTGAGGACATCCGACATCACATCCACATGCACCCTTTTTTTATTCATACTCAGGCGTAATACTTAATGATATTTATAGGTGTAGATACTGGATAAGCATGGTTTAGAGGCTCAGAAAATTCACTAGGAAAATACTTCCTTAAAGCGATATACCAAAACACCGAGGAAAAATTCCGCTTCTTGTTTGGACCAAGGGGTAAAATAATGCAATTTAAATGATTTTTTTCTCATGTATTCATCATATTATATGTAGTTATTTTAAGCATGCAGTCTCCTACGTTACTATTATCCAGGACCACATTTGAAGCTGGGAAAATTTCGTGTTAATCACATCTAGGTACACACAAGCACGCGTCAATGTCAAATGTCATTTTTAAAAACGATATATCATCGATACTTCGGTATAAGTATACTTCATAAAAGAGCGGGTTAAAATCACATGCATCTTAAAGAAGAGGAAATCCGGCTAAAAACAATTGAATTTCTTTTAATTTGTTTTTTGTACAAATTTTCCCTCGATCGAGTACTCTTTTGTTCTCAAAATGAAAGTATAGTATTGTACGAAAGATTTGAAGATCACGTTTTTCAAAACCCCTTTATCATATATAACTGTCGCTAATTTCGTGTTGAAAATTTCATTTTTTTCTGAATCTTTTGAAAATCTATCCTTCTACTCAATAAGAAATCAGTTTAGGCAAAATGATAAACATTGTTTTTGTATCTACATCTGATTTGAAAATAAAAAAAAATATATTAAAATTAATAATCACCTTATCAGTTGCTCGAAATGTTGCTCAAAATTGTAAGAAAAACTATTCCTCCTCACCCCCCTCAAGAACGTCCCATCTAGTACTCTCAATAAATCTACGTGTCAAAATTAATAAAGTTGGATTAGTTATAATTTTTAGTAAAATTTCTTCCAAACTATTAAGTCATGTCACCCATGCCAAAACTTCAAAAATTTTTAAATTAAGAAATGATAAATTTGATCCACAGTGAGAAAGAAGTTCCTAATATTAGTGTATTGAACTTTTAAGTTCTTATGATTTTTTCTTCGACAATATCATTTCCCTAACAGTCACTAATCTCGAATTACTACTACTGCAGAAATTTTTTATCACAATTAAAAATAAAACTCTTGTTCTCTTCATGCACGCTAAGACCTACAGAAAGAACATTTTCTAGTCTTTTTAATAAAAAAAATTA
This sequence comes from Ferrisia virgata, assembly GCA_900060175.1. Classification (NCBI taxonomy): domain Eukaryota; kingdom Metazoa; phylum Arthropoda; class Insecta; order Hemiptera; family Pseudococcidae; genus Ferrisia; species Ferrisia virgata. The sequence continues at coordinate 12,137 of FIZR01013961.1, read as the reverse complement.
ATCGATTGTACAAATACTTAGCACATTTTGTATTTGAAGAAACAAAGTGCTAAAAAGTGCACAGCTATTCATAATAGGTACTCTCCTTCTAAAAAAGCTTCACTCTACAGAAGAACTTCCAACTTTTGCAAGAATTACGTCATTTTCCACCATTTCCATCTACCTTCAAGTTCAAAAAAACGGCAAAGAAAATGTTGTTCACCTTGATTCGTTACTCTACAACAATGATGGAAAAAAAAGTCACATCAAATCAATCTCCATCTTGAATGTATATTAAAAAAAAAAAAAAAAGAAAGAAAGAAATCAAACGCATTCTACGCAAATTAACGTTCAACTAATCAAGTATATACTTCACATCGATGTTAAATTCAATCGACAACATTTTCTTTAAAAAAATTTTCCACTAGAATGTGCCTAGCTAGTAGCTACCTGTACCTATACCTTCGTGTAAATATTAAATCAACGATGTCTAATTTGTTTCTCGCCTTACGTGCAATAATTATACTGGAATATGAGCACCAAGGTGAAATAAGAACAGGACAGGAAGTGCCAAATCATTGATAGTGATACCCGATAGATAGATAGAGAGAGAGAGAGAGAGAGAGAGAGAGAGAGAGACGAGACGAGGCGCGAACAACTTCTAGCTTCAACTATATCGAATATAGCATAGTTTTTTTTTTTTTTGTACCAACTTGGTGTAACATTTGATAGGGTAATCGTTTGAACAAACCGCTAGCGACAGGTCAGATGATTCGTTGAACCGGCCTAAAAAAAATCGCAATATCTTTCGCAGAGCGTAGTGATGAATAATAAAATGGAATATCCAGTATTGTGTGAGATTTTTAACACACTATGTGTTTGATAATGAAGCAGAAGAAGGAGCAGGCGTAGGCGTGTCTAAATTATATCTGCTCACCTTGTTCGGGGATGAAAATAAAAATAGGTAGGTTTATTTTAGGTGGGGAAGGTATTCAGTTGGTGGTTTTTTTTTACGCTTCGATCATATTCGTATATCTTTCTTCTTAGGTAGGTATATTTTCGGGGGTAAATTTCATTACACCCTCGGCCTAGTACATACGTGGTACAGAAAATCATTCTAAATTAATACGACAATGGATAAGGTTGGTGTAATTTTTCACGTAGCACACCAACCCGCTATAAGGAAAGCGGATACTAGTTTAATCTGCAAAAAAAAAAAAAAAAAAAAAAAAAAAAAAAGAGAGAGAAGGACGTACGCAGATATATTTCGTAAGGCTTTAAAAAATCATGTTTTTCGCTTCACTTTACCTTCATTATATGGTGGCAAAAAAATTCGATATATTACTTTCTAGGAATTGAATGCTTTACCTTACAATATAAAAAATACATACACGTAAGAGAAGACCACAAAGTAACGATTCGCCAATCAAGTGATAAATGCGTATTTTCAATTTATATCCCAACGTGTTGATAAAATAAACCCTGAAGCGTTCGCAGCTGGAAATATTGTACGTCGTACGTTGTTCTATTCGCTGGTTTGTTTTGAAAGGGTTGCTTTTATTTGACAATATAGCGATCGAAAAAAAAAAACTTCTATTCAAATTCTAATACATTCTTCTCGATACGAATACGTCGTATCAAGGAATCAGTTTGGAATTAATTTCTATTTTCTTTTTTTTTCTTTTTTTTTACATTCGTCGAATATTGACCAATTTTATTTACATATATATGAAGGTGTATAACGTAACGCGAGTATTCCAGCGAATTTGTGCTGTGCTCTGTGAATCGAGATGGGAAACACTAAAGCTTCTATCTTTCGCGTGCTTATAAGCTCCTAATATTGATGTCCTTTGATGTAACAAAGACTGGAAGTTCAAGTGCAATGTTATTACAAGCTGGATGAATAGAAAGATATAATTTGCTCGGTTTTATAATGTTGCCAACTTCTTTGATGTTTATTCTTTCAACTCTGTCGGATTATTTACCTTGAAGTAAAAATTTTCTAAAGATATTTTCAGCTTTATACACCATACATATGCATTGAGTCGATTGCTTCGAGTTATTTCATACCTTTTTTCACCCTATTACGGGAAGGATTGTTGTAAGAATAAGCATCTTATTTTATTTCATTTTATGTATCCTTTACTATTCGTGATAAGTAAATGTATTTTTTCTTTTAGTACTGTCGAAGTGATTCTTTTTAGTAGCAAATAAACAGGCAAAATGTGTATTACACTAATTCATTATAACGTACTAAGATCTGCATAATATCTGGTATTATTTACTATAGACGAACCTAAGAATGATGTGATGTCACCAATTGATGCACGTTTTTCTGTGTTTCTATTATCACATATGACGTCATGGTTTTTTACGTTAGCAAAGCGATAGCTCAATCCTCAACAATATCCATTATCATTAGATAACAATTACCTAATTGTTGGACTACCGTTATGCTATGACAAAATATGAAATCCGTTTCGATGTTTCATGATCCTAATGAAAATTCTTTCGAGCCCACCAGATCTTTAGTCATGTATGATAATAAACTTGTACTTGTAAACTTAACCATTTTTATACCGTAATCAAAAGAATTCATTACTACTTTGAATACAAGTAAATGAAAATTATGCAAATTCTAAAGCAAGCAGATATTTGCAATTAGAATGGGAATGATTTATGATTAAAATTCAAGCACAATTATCCAAAGAGATATGGGAAGATTTGGAAATTTAAAAAAAAAAACCTAGCTTTTTAAACAATTGATAAGGAATCAGAATTTGTAAGAAGCATTAAACAGAAAAAATACCATTTTTCAGCTATCACCGGGGAAAATAAATGAGGTTACTGATCTTCAAACTTCGAAAAATCAATTCACTTTAATACTACATGTACTTATCCTTCCTTGATAGATAATATCGAATTGAACGTTTGAATTACAAATATCTATAAAAAGTTATAAATGTATGTACATCTACATATATCAGTCTGAAAATTAAATACCTAATTTCCAGGAATATTTATGCACATACAAATTAAAAAAAAATCTCGAATGTAGCCTATTACCTTTGATTCATTCCACTAACATCCGCCTGATACAAAATTGTTATTCATTAAGGATTTTTCATCAGATAAAATTTGCTATGAACGACTGTACGTACTTAGATCCAACATCAACAAGTTCCCATGGTGTGCTTCGAAAAAAGTGGTCTTTTTCAAGTTCAGAATGATAAATTTCTTAATTCAGATTTACGGCGTACACAACCATATAAAAATTTGTTACGTCTTAACGGTTTGTAAAATTCTGTCTGTAGGAAATTTAATGTAACCTATGCCAGTACACCGGTCCGGGACATTTTCAAAGGATATGATTTGCAATTTTCATTTCACTTAACTTGTACTACATGATACATATGTATGTATTTAGATACAGTTCAACAACAGATTGAGATTTTTTAAATCTACGTACATACATATGTATTTCTGCTTTGATCATCTTATAAGGAAAGAATTATTTACAATATATTTAAATGTTTTAAAAATTCGTTCAATTAAAAAAATAATAAAAAGAAGAGCAAGATTAAAAATGAAAATTTACCTCCCCTTAGCATCTGTTGCACAAAAATTTACACAAATCTTCCATCAATAATCAGAGCATATGTACACATGTATGTATGTACTATGTAGATAGCCTTAAAATATTCTGTTACTTGTGTTTCATTGCAAATGGACATTTTCTAATTTTAAAATAATAATTACGGATAAATTCAATTACATTATAACATTGACACTTCTTACCTTTTACTAAAAATGTTGAACTTGTACAAATGGAATTTTGAAATGAATTAAAAAAACTCGCGAACTAAACTCTAAGCGATCGTAACATGAAATGAGTGCAATGATCGTAACAACTATTCAATTTCTCCTAAATCATTTATGACATTTTGAACTAAAGTCCAAAGGCCAACCTACTGGATAATTTCAAAACACAGCAGTTTAGCCAAAAGTGAAATATTGAAGGTTAAACTTCCCATAATTTTTGACTGACGTTACATCACGTCGCGTTACGTTACGTTACGTTACGCAACAAATGAGGGAATTTTCAAATTTTCTACATTTTTGCAATTTATTGATAAATTATAATTTTTTGTATTCAAATTGGAAGAACTGTCAACACTAAAAATTGTTACATAATTCTATGAGACGTATTTGGATATCTTCGGTATTTATTTTGAAATAATTACTGTGTGAATTTTTGAGAAACCTTTAAATGTATTTTTATTGAAACAATACCATATTTTATTTTTTTACAAAAAGTGTAGTAAACATTTTTCATATTTTTTGAAAAACAGACTAAAAAAAGTAATTTTAAATTATATCATCTGTAACTTTAAACAATATTGAAATGGTCCAATAAAAGAAAAATTTAGGCACTTTTCCTTTTCAGGAAAAAATTCTAGATCGTGATGTCAACATTTTAACATAAAATGCAAAAATCATTCATAATCATCTGTCATTGCGAGTTTTTGATTAGAAAATAAAAATCAAAAACGTTTTTTCTCTTCACTCCATTTTGACATTTGATTTTATCATGCTCAGAAAAATAAAAATTATGCAATCATCTATCATCACAAGTTTGAAATTTTTTTATCAAAACTTAAAAACGTCACATCAAAAATATTACATCAAAAATGTCATGTTTTCAGAAAATGACCCCTAGCGTTAAAACATACACAATTATGCATGTCAAACTCACCGATTTCTTTTCACAATTATTTAACTTGAACATTTTAACAAAAAGTGCGAAAATCATTCATTAATTACTTTTTTATCCAAAAAAATTAAAAACTATACTCATAAATTTAGAATTATGCGCCGTTTTTCTTTAAATGAGTTACCTCTTTAAATAATTGTACGATTGTTGAACTGAATGTAAAACGTTTTACTTGTGAAACTTGCTACCTTGAAATTTGAAAAAATATTGTTTAAAAATATAAATGGAGCTGTTCACGGGGATTTTCTCTTCGTTCCAGAAAAAGAAAGGGGTACTTATTAATGTGGAAAACTGCGTATCGTACTAAAACTTTCATACAGAAAGGAAATCTGGTTTTGACCGCGCTCAGTCGGAGTGTGGGCAGTTTTATTTGAATTTATTGCTCACAAAACGTTTATGAAGCATTCAGATCTGCCTTGAGCGCAAAAGAAACAGTCAAAACCTCAACAGAAGTCCTTATTTACTCAAAAATGAAAGTTGGCAAAAGTTATCCCAATAGTCACAAAGTAGACTCTTTTTACTGTATTCAATCTTCGATCATCTTTGGCATTTTGTAAATCATTAAAAAGTATTCAAAAAACAGACCCATCAAAAAAGAAAAAAACTGCTTGAGCATGTTATCCCTAAGCCCTAGATGTTTTTACGGGACCAATAGTAAAAATCAAGCTAAAAAATTGTCGTTTATCAATATGTCGGATGACAAATCTACTGCTAATCTCAGTTTACTTGATAAATTTGAAAGAATTTGAATAATATTGGGTTGAGTGAACAGTTTCAGTTCAAAAGAGTTATAATTGTATTCCGAAGGCTTCAAATTGAGTTTTGTTGATACTCAGTCTCCATCCCCACAGATGGACTCCAATCACATGGTTCTCTTTGACAATGTAACGTATGAAATTCAGGGATGTGAACCATAATCATAACCAATACCAAAATGAAATTTTAACCACTAAAATTGATCAAAAAGTAACCGTAACTGTAAACCGCAACTAAAATTTAAAAAAAATGTAACCATAACCAAAAGTGAGATTATTTATTTTGGTTACGGTAAATATAATTTTTTTTTTTTGTGAGACGTTATTTAGATTATTGATTGATGACTCGAATGTTGCATAATATATCGTTTCACAATCACAATGCTTTAAAAATTGTAGGCTCTTTTCTTTTTTTCTTTATTATTTTTTTCGTGTGTATTTGTCGTTTTTTTACTCTTTCAATTTTTTGAGTTTGACCACTAATTAAAATACCAACTTGAAAAATGAAAGTTTTTTTTTTTTTTTTTTTTTTTTTTTTTTTTTTTTTTTTTTTTTTTTTTTACTTTTTATTTATACTGGGCTAGTGTAATTTTCAAGACTATTACGTTCAGTGGATAAGGTTTATTTTCAAAACTAATACAAAGTTTCGAATTTGCTCATTTCGCTTAGAGAATTAAATAACTGTTAAAATAAAAGTACCTTCATTTTTCAATTTATTACTAAAATACCAAGAATTTCATGATTTTTTCAACTTTCTAGTTTATTTTCTGATTTAAAAAAAAAAAGAACACAAACTATAACTTTAAATCTAAACTGTAATTTTTTTACTGCAATCATAACCGAAATGAAGGTAAAAATGAAACCAAAACCAAAGTAAAAATTTTAAAACTGTAACCACTAAACCGAAACCGATATTTTTTCGATTTCGGTTCATATCCCTGATGAAACCAGGCTATAAATGCAAGGCAGTTGTACATCTGAATTTTCTCCAGTACAAGAATAAAGTTGAGTTAGGTTTGAGCCGGCAAAACGTATCTTACTCCACGCCCCCCCTCTTGCGAAAAATCGGAGTAGTCAAGTATACGTGAAGATGTACTTATTTTAAGATACCACCTTATTCTGAAAAATTTTCCAATTACGAAATATCTATCGACCACAAAAGGAGCAAAAAATCGATTAAACAAATCCCTTGACTCGTGTACATAGGTGTACAGTGTACACAGTATACCTGTATTAAACAATGTTGGCATATATGGATTCAGAATGGCGTGAAATTTTTTAATACGAGAACGAGCCCCATCCACATGACAAGCCGCCTGTGTAATATCGTATGTACCCATACCTAGACCTACAAAGTACACATTTGTACACACATTTGGCCTTACCTATACCTAGATAGGTAATTCGTAAAAACGGTATAAAAATGGCGTATCTCATAGCAAAATGTTAACAGTAATATAAACAAGAAGAAAATGAAAATATGAGTTAACGCGAGGGGTAAAAATAACAATCCACACAATTCAGCGGGCTGTCACTCTGCGCCTGTTCGTTACTCTTTTTATATATCATTCAGAATAAAAACTGCCTTTTAAAAATCCAACACACCGCTTTCTATTTTGACTGAAAAGGTTTAGTTTGCAAACAGTCGGACCAGGTAAGTAGATGACCACACGGCGAGTTATTCGCCTTTTGTCGGCGTATTTTAGCAGCCGGAATAAAGCATCTGACGAACGCAGTCAATTTCGAAAAGCATCGTCCAAGTAATCCGCCTTCCCTACCGAGCAGTTTAGGTTTAATTTATTTATTTTATGATACATTTGCTTACAATGGATTTTTCTGTCCGTTGTTTAGGAAACACGGTTAAAGCCTCGTGTTTACCGCGATTGACTATACACATATATTCAGAAAATATTCCACACAACAATAGAACTATTCGAGATGGATTTAATAAGTGTTAAACCTTGTGTAAAATATGAATGAATGTTGTACACGTATATGGGTACCCTTGTATATACATATATATAGCAGATAGGTATACATAGACTATCTATCGATACTACTTATATTCGTATACGTATTCGATTAACTAAATAAGTATCTGAACTTACATACATACATACCTATATTTTATTAAATTTTTTTGTACACATTTGTTTTACAGGTACCTAGTTATTTTGAAGAAATCAAAATTTCTATCAATATGTTCAAATTTATCCATTGATGAAAAACCCAGTAGGTATAGGCAGGTATGTACTATTCCGGTAAAATATTCATTTTTCAATGACGTAGTACTTTTTTTTTGAAATTTGATTTCATGGGTTAAAAATGTGTATTTTTGTGAAGTCGATTACGATTTTGTACAAACAGATCCTTTCGTTTCCATTGAAAGGTACGATTTTGAAAATATCTTCAGAATGTACGTTCATTGTATAAATTCCCAAGGCGATTACATTAGGTCAACAAACTTACTATGTTTACTCACCTACTAAACTCATTTTTCATTTTTACATAGTTGATTTATCATTCAATTGATGATGCTTATTACCGGATTTTATTGAACCAGATGATGGATATGCTCACCAATTTTCATATTTGCGAAGTGGAACAAATTGCAACTATTACGCGATGAAGCAAGCGTAATGGGTTCAAGTATCGAATTATTAAATACAGAATAAAATTGATTATCAATTCAAAAGAAAACATTTATCCTCTAGGCTAAAATCTTAATCTAGAAATCAAATTTTAGTCTTGATCATATTCCACTCCCTCCCTGAATCTAGTTGCGCTTCCACACTGGTATGGCGGAAAAAAATAGAACTATGAAACGACATCAATGTTGGAGGTGGGCGGCCATCCTGAAATATGCATGGCGTCATCATTGCATAATTGCATTACCGCTAAACAGCCAACACCAGCATTAATTACTATTAAGTAAAATTACAGTTTACATGGTGATTAGATTTCATTCCAGAATATCTCATCAGAAGGCAGGGTTGTGAACCCAAACCAGAACCAGAAACTGCTTAGAACCGATTAAAAATACGAACCAGAACCGGAACCGAACTGGAAGTCTGCAATTAAGAGCCTAAATGTAGAACCGGGGCCAAAATCGTTTTGGTTCCATAGCCTTGACTACAGAGACATGAAAGTGAGTAAAATTTGACCAAATGTTATAACTATTTCCATTCCAATTCTTCTTTTCATAAAAACTATTTAAATTAAAACTAACATACTATCAAATAGTGTCATCAATTAGGTACACTGATCTTACATATAATAGAGTATTTTTGGCGCTGTTGCATTGTAACAATGAACCAGAACCGGAACCAGGACCGGAACCATAAAAACTGGGTTTGAAACCCGAACCAAGAAACTAAAAAAGAACCAGAACCAAAATCATTTTGATTCCACAGCCCTTTCAGAAGGTAGCCCTACACTATATAAGCAAAAAAGGTTATATATGCTCATAGTACTTATCTGCTCTTGTTGAGGAATGAGGGGCATCCAAAGCTTGTGATGGTAGCAGAGCTAAAAATTTTTTTCAAACATGGAAAATTCAACTACGCCAGGTGTTAGTCCTCCTCAAAGTTAAATATGATTCGGACCACGATTCGGATCAAAAAATTGTGATTTGATCTGTGATTCGAATCATTTTGAATCGTCCTTTTTTGAAATAATCCGCGATATGTGATTCGGATACAATTTTTCGTAAGATCCGTGATTTGATCCGATTAATTTTCCTGAAATATGACTTTTTGGGATCAGTTTTTTAAAGTGTAGCTTGTGCTACAGGATCGGATCACGATGATGTGGTTATTGTTTGAGGCTGAAAAATCTCGTAAAATTGAAATTAACGTAAATCAGGAAATTACTGCAGCTTGTGTTTAAAAAAAAAAGATCTGTCAAAATTGATCCGAGTTCGGATCAGTTTTTGAAGTGTGATCCGTGATCTATGATTCGAATCATATTTTTGCAAAATGATCCGTTTCTGTGATCCGGATAGTTTTTTGCTCGATGATCCGAGATTTGATCCGAGTCACAAATGACCTCTTGAATCCCAATCCTGATTTTGCCTGTATCAGTTATTGAGATCGCTAGACCACTTTGAAAATTCAGAAATTTTCTTATTTTGCAAATCAGCTTATTTTTGAAATTGTTTAGCTCCTTCAATAAAAGGTAAACGCAAAATGTCTACTGACGATTTTTTGTAGCAAATAATAATTACTACAGTGTGGTATGGTTGAATTCCCTGTGTCTACCAGCATGATAAATTTTAGGCACCGCTTTGTTTGTTTACCAAAAACAGATCGGCGCCAAGAATGAAAGAGCGAGTGAACTTTGTTTCTCGTTCTTGTTCTTGTTCTCAAAAAATCAAAATTTTTGTTCTTGTTAGTTTTGTTTTCATTTAGGATTTGAAAAATTTGTTTTCATTTCGTTCTTGTTCTTTACTTGGTTTTGTTTGGTTCTCTATTCTCGTTCTTGTTGGTTTTTGCTCTTCAACTCAACCCCAAAATTTTTTTGGGGGAAATTTGACTAACAGTGAAATTAAAGAAAAATTTGATGAAAATGAGAGCAAGATTTTGGAAAAAAATCACTAAAATGCGCATAAATTAGAACAAATTTAGGAATTATCTGCTGAAATTCAAAGAAAAAAGAACGGAAAATAGTTGTTCTTTGTTCTTATTCTTGTTCTTTCACATGAATTTTTAAGGTTTTTTCTTGTTCTTCAAAAATGGTAAAATTACTTTCACTGTTCTTGTTTTTGTGTCGTAATCCCTCAACTTTGTTCTTTTTTTTGTTCTTGTTCTCTAAAATCATGTATTCTTTATGTTTAGTTCTCAGTTCCTCGTTGTTCTGCCATCGATGATAGGAACCATGTGTTCATAACCTTTTTTGGTCCTCTCAGTCAGTTCCACCAATTGGTGAAATATTATGGAAGAAGTCAAATCACTGAGTAGCTATGAAAATTCTGTTGCTAATCATTGTTATTTTATGAAATTGTTCATGTTTTAATCTCAGCCTGATTATGTTATGTGCTCTGTTTGCGATCATTCAATGACGTCGCTACATTTCTTAGAGTAGCCTACGGAAAACCGATGGAAAACATCTGAAAATTGAAAGTGGGCGTGCTTATAGTTTAAGAACGTAGTATCTAAACTCGAATAAATTTCATAAATGGATTCTGTTTGAACTAGTGGCATAAGCAAAAGGGGATCAGGGGTCTAAACCACCCATTGAAATCAAAAAAATTGAAAATTTTTACATTTATGCTAATTTTTTTTCAAACTTCTGAAATGCACTTTTTCGTTGTTAAAAAAAAAAACTTTTTTTTTAAATTTCACCCTCGTTTTGCTCAGACATACAATTTAATTCATTTTTATAAATTCAGATCCGAAAAAAAATACATAGAAAAAGTGGAAACTCCTCTTTTGAGCCAGTCCTGGCTATGTAACTGGTTTGAAGTTCAAACCACTTTCCTCAAGATACGTGGAAAGGAAATTTTTCTATGCTGTACCAGCCGTGAGGAATGTAATAGGTCACTGCTCCAGAAAAGCATTTGCTGGACTTTTACTTCGTACAGTTATTAAATTTAAACGATCTACATTTTAGATCAATTAAGCCTCCGAAGGATCCGTAGCCTGATTTTCTGATAAGAATAAATTTTATTCTGTAAGAATGTGCAAGGATGGGGACAATAGAAAATTTTTAACTGCAAAAGACGTACAAATGTACAACATTTACTTACTGTTTCACACCTGAATACATAGCTAAGTATGTGTACCAGATTTCACCTTTCTACAAACGTTAAGGGAGGCTGTCGTGGTGTTTGATTGTTTTTTTTTCAAGTCAAAATTAAAAAAATTAAAACAATAAAATGTTTGCAATGGATTTGTAGCTTTTTAAATCTGAATTTAAAAATTAAGAAAAAATTCAAAATACAAAAATAGTTGGGAAACGAAAAATGAAATAAATGTCGCCTTATTCGTTTGAACTCAAGAAAGAAATCTTAAAATACTATAGATACATTAATTATGCTTCCTCCCTTCTACTCGTCCCAATAGCCTACAGCAAAAAACATATCCAATGGTTTTTATTTTGCTAAAGTTATGTGAACATTCCAAAAAGTTATGCCTGACATGATTGTATTGAATGAATTATTTTTATGAAACATTTATTAAACAATTTCTTTCATCGTTTTTGATGTCTGCAAAATCCATTCTATGTAAATTTTGAAAAAAATCATACACACTGGTAATACTTATCGCGAAGACACGAGTATAAAAGCCGAAATAGATAGATTAAATTACGTATTCGTTTGAGCACATTAATTTATTCGTTTTAGAACTCATGTTTCGTATAATTTTGTATGTTTTATACAATTTAGAAAAGTGTAATAAATTTAAAGTAAAATTCGTTTATTTTCTTTAAATTTTTCAAATTTGTTCTTGAGCCTTACATTAAGACAGTACTAATACCTATACGAATAAAAATAATTTTTTCCTATCCTTATTTTGAAACTGATAAACTGATATTAATATGATTTTTCCGCAGGAAATCAACTTTTTATTTTTATTTAAGTTTTTTTTTTTTTTTTTTTTTTTTTTTTTTTTTTTTTTTTTTTTTTTTTT
>FIZR01013946.1:0-10727 GCA_900060175.1 Ferrisia virgata | reverse complement strand
CGAGGTTGTTAGACACTTGCGGAGGTCAGGGATCGAAGTGAGTGTGGATAGGTCGGCCTATCAAAGTAGATGTAGAACCCCATATCTTGCTGCGAGGATCTTGGCTCGCATTGTTTCCCGTAACAAGTCGCTAAAGCCTGTTAAGTAGTTTTTTTTGTTTCTTTTTTTTGTCTGCGACATATTTGTTACCTGTGGAGAGTGTTTCAGTCTATGAGGTGCTGCTGGCTGGCTGACCCGACAAAGGTGACGCTTTCCATGTAGCTGAGTGTTAGTGTGAAGAGAGTGTGTTGATCAGGATTCTTTCAGTGGTATTCGGTTGTTATTGGAATGTATGTTCTTTATCTCTGCTTCATAGGAAAAGAGGATTTTTTAATAGAAAATTTCGCTGAGATGAAAATTATATTACTAATTGTAATGAATTCAAACGTTTGGTTGAAGTGTTGGAAATTTGATACTTGGGGTTAAAATTATGATCAAGTCATTTTTTTTGCTTCCTTAACGAATTTGAAACGTTTTTTGCTCCTGTAGACCAACTAAGTATCCAATTGAGATGATTTTCCCATTCCTAGCAGTAAAATTGTTAATTTATACTTATTTACTGTTTAATAAATGAATTAACACGTACTTTTTAAATGAATATGTTGTATGCAAATGAAAATATTTATATGCCTGTAATTTAGAATATAATATGGATAAATTTTATGAACATATCAATATTCACATCATATACCTGTTGTTTTGTTCCATTTTTGTTAAAAAAAAATACTAGATTTTCATCGTTTACCTTTTTTAAATGTGTATTAAGGTTGAATTTTGTTTATAATCTGTTGTTTTGTGTTGTATTTTCATTTTTCATGCTATTTTTTATTTGTTATTGTCATATAATTATTAGTGATGATCAGTAAGTTTTTTTCATAGTCTGTTGATGACAGGCAGTGTTTTTTTACAAATAATCACGAAGATTTCATGTTAAGTGCAGTAAAATGTCATTTACTTGGTGATAATTGCATGGAAAAAATAAATACTTTTGAAGAGAACTTTATTGGTTGAATTAGCAAAAAAAAATATTTTTCACATGAAAAGCACGATTGACAGTTGCACCAAAGTAAAACTGCCTGCATGAATTTCAGTTAGGCAACTTGTTGACAAACTGTGCAGGCTTGGTGGGGTACTAACCAATAAATGTCTACATGCAACCTGCGGCTTTGTTGTTGGTGTTGATTGATTGAGTTGCCTAGCATAGTTTTTGCAGGCGATTTTACTCCTTTACGAGAAATGCGTGCTTTTTGGTAGTTACCGATCAATAAGCTTGTCTATACGCAACCTATGGCTTTGCTATTTCAACGGTTGTTAAGTAATTTGCCTAATTCTGGCTTTTGCAGGCGTCTATATTCCTATATGAAAAATGCTCGAATTTTGATTTTCACCTGCCAATGAGTGTATCTGTACGCAGCCTATGGCTTTGTTATTCCAACAGTTGTTGTATAGTTTGCCTAATGCCGGCCTTTGCAGGCATTTTTATTTCTATGTGAGAAATCACGTTTACGTAGTGACCGACTAACAAGCGAGCATGCCTACATGCAACCTATGATTGGTTTTTCAATAGTAGTTGTAAATGTTGCCTAACGTCGTTATTTGTAGGCGTTACGTATGAAATGTCCATACATTTATTTACACGTTGTATAACTTGCGTAATATATTAGATTTTTGCAGGCGTTTTCATTCCTATGTAAGAAATGTCCACGTTTTGGTGTTTTTTCTTGAGTTAGATATCAATTGTACGCTTTCTAAATTGGTAAGGCAGAATATGAAACAATTTTTTCTATTGGAGATTCATGTGTGATTTGTGTCCTCCATTTCTAGGCTCAAGTAGTGTTAATTTTTTGGCAGGAAACCCGGAGACTTCGCGAATAATCAATTAGATGAATGATGTTTATAGTATCCTGGCTTGTTTAATGTTTTACACAAGCATCAAATTGCTTTGTAAAAAGTGAGTTGCGTGTAAGTCATTTCAAAATGCAATATATTCAAGACATACTAATTACACATGTTTGTAATATACTTTGTGCTCTTAATGTAAAACAAGTTCATTTTGTATCAACTTTTATAATAATAATCAATGCATATGGCCACAAAATGAGAACAGGATTTGTTTTCGGTTCAAATTCAGAGTCTCATAACCACGTCGCAGGAGGCTGATACCTCGCCACGTTGGCATTCTGCGCACAGAATAAGTAGTATGTATTGTTGTGCCAAATAGGGCGCAGAATGTATAATGAACGCAGAATATGCAGAATGATGCTTAATGCAAAATTATTAACTAAAATTTGTAAATACAAAGCTAAAAATTGTTGAAAATAGACAAAATCTACAATTCCTCAGTTATATTTCTAGGATCTTCAAACTTCAATCTCATCCAGTTTTCATTTTTTTTAAATTATTTAAAGGAAAAAAACAAAATAATTTAAGAAAAAATCAACAAATCGTTATATCAATAGTATTTTACCTTAAATACGATAATTTACTGTTCATTTTACGCATTTTGCATATTCTACATCCTGCATAGAATAGACACTCATTTTGCGCGAGCTATTCTGCAGCGTTTATTTTGCTCAACAACCCTGCTTCTGACTACGGTAAATCCGAAAATTACATCTTAAGCTATTTAGGTAGAACAAAAATTCATTTGAAAGATTGCATCAACATTTTTCACGATTAGGAGTTTGAGCAGGAAAATGATTCTACTTCCACTAGATGGCCGTCATTTTTACCATAAAGAACTACGCCAATAATATTGTTAGTAATTGCACAGCTTCGATGTTCTTCGTCCATCACTCAGCACAATATCGAATCTACTAAAAAATAAAGAGGAAAAATGACAATATGCGTGAAAATTAATTTAGATAGATAAGTACAGATATAATACATTTTAATTTTACTAATAAATAAACAAAAAGTTTATTAATTACGAATCGAACTTTTAAAAAATATATGGGCAACATTGCTTACCTATACATTCCAAAATGCGGAAGTTTATTCATCGAAATAATTTTATAAATTGCACCAAAGAGTTTTTCTACATCTCTCAAATCTTCACCTGAAATGTTGAAAAGCGTAATCAATGAATGCAGTGTAATGCCGACTAAATTAACCTGAGGGGAAGAGAAGGAGCGGGAGACGTAATCAATTTATAGAAAATTTGTAGCATCGTTTGTAAAAGAATGATCGAAACTGACCTTGACGCAATTTTAATCTACACACCAATGTGATTTATATTTTACAAGCTTTGCGGGCTGGTAATGTCAAATAACGCAGAACAAATCCGTATAAACTCATTTTTAATAAAATTTTCAGAAACCAGTATAACTATATAGATCGAGGGAGGGTTAATAGCAGATTTCCCCCCCAAAAAAGCAGGCAAAAATAATATATGAAATACTAGCGACTTACTCATCAGTGTTTCCTTTTTAAAATAATCAACATATTCTTCATCTCCTGTGCACGTGGACCAAGTTGAGCGGTAGCAAATGATCAGCTACCCGGTAAAAATAAATGATCGTAGAAACTGGGTAATGGGATACAATCTTAATTCAATCATCTCATCTTCACACTTATAAAGTGATACAAAAATGATAATCCATCCTGTACAAATAAATTACAATTATCATAAATATTGCACACGTTCCTTAAATAATTAGTGTTACTTTGATACAAGATTATTGGCAGATTTCAATTTTAAAAATATTATTTCAATTGCGTACTTTACCCAGTAATATTGCTCCAAAGATGAATATCTGCATTCAATTACAAGATGCGATCACTTTTTTCCTTCACATAAACAAAGTTGTGAATGTCTACCTGTAAAAAATCAACAATTAGAAAAAACAGTTAATCAAGCGTAATGATCTTTCCATATAGTGGAATATTGTGGAATATTGTAACGATGATGGGTCAACATATGACAAATTCAGTTGCCTGGCTCATTTGCCAAACAATGATGTTAAATTACAATTCAATTCAATTACGCACGAAAATTTGAAAATTGAAAGTGTATGATTTTATTCAATTGGTCTCGTTCGCTTGCAGTACGATTGTTATGAACACCATTTCACCGCAGATTATCGAAGTTTTTTTTTTAATTATGTATAATAAACTGAATATTACTTACGTTATTTCGCGAAATATACAAAACCGAAAATTGATCCAAAAACTAATATGAAATAACGCAAAAGGGAACATTGTAGGACTGAATATTATCTCGAATCAAACAGCACCAAATATTCTGACCATCGTAGATAATCGAATTTGATTTCATCCACCTAAAAACAAACGAAATGATTACTTTGAAAAATCAATCAGGTAAACTAAGTCTTACTGCTTTAAAAACGTAAAACGTTGAAGTCAATTGTACTCAGATAAGTTCAACATTCAACGAAGTAAGATGTAAAGAGAACAGAACAATGGAGAAAATATCTATTCAATTCTTACTTGAATTGTGACATCACATCAAATGAACAGAATAGTACTTTTCAGCGTAAACAAATATCCACATAAGTAACCACTTGAGCTCTGAAAACAGAAACCATGATAAAATTTTGGCATTACTCACGTCATACATCGCTGGTAATTAAGTACACCAATATGCAAGGATGAATTTCATAAAACACGTACTCTTAGAAGCCATGAAATGGAGTTGGAATTCTTCTGGTCCATCACAAACTGTTTCTAAATTCACACTATAAAAAACAGGAAAAAATACACATTATT
Organism: Ferrisia virgata; assembly: GCA_900060175.1. Lineage (NCBI taxonomy): Eukaryota > Metazoa > Arthropoda > Insecta > Hemiptera > Pseudococcidae > Ferrisia > Ferrisia virgata. The sequence continues at coordinate 5,960 of FIZR01013946.1, read as the reverse complement.
AAATTAAAACATACACTCGTAAAGCCTTGAATTCAAAGCCCTCTGATTCTTGTTTAGAAACTGCTTCGAATTCGCGGCAGGTAAAGCCTGGTGTTAGTTGTTGGTAAGTATTGATTCAAATAATTGTAATTTCAAAAACACTTACTCTTGAAAGCAATGAAATACCCTTCAAATTCTTCCAGTGCTTCACAAATTGTTTCACATCAACTGCAAAAAAAACTTTCAATAAAAAATGCACATAAGTAATTTGCCGATAGTTGATAACTTGCCAGTAGTTGATAATTTTGTCTTTAGAGCTGATCTGCGAGACAATCGAGAGTTCGATCAAACACATCAATGGTATTTTGGATAGTCCATTCAATTCAGAGTAGAAAACCGGCTCCGTCGAGCTCAGCCATGAATTACTAATTTTTTCATGTTCACTTTACTAAAGAAGAGGCCCCAAATTTTCGTGTTTTGGTAAAAACACGTAAATTTTTGCTAAGCGTTCGAGTTTGAAATTTATAATTTTCAAAATTTCTACAAAATAGGTACTGTAATATTTTCTATCTCAAAATAGACACAAATGAGAGAATTCACAAAAAAATTTCACATACCTAGGTTTGACTGGAGGGGATGAAACGGAGTTATCAACTATTGGCAAGTAGCCTTAGTTTGATCTGAAATACAGGGGATGAATGGATTATACAATGGAGTAAATAAACAACTTTTTCGCAATTTTTTGATTATACACGATGTAGTTGACCGAAACGTAAAAAAATTCCCACTTATCTATCAATTACTGGCAAACTACCTTATACGATTAGAAATAATCAATTTCGAAAAACATTTACTCTTGAAAGCCATGAAATACGGTTCAAATTCTTCTAGTTCTTCACAAACTTGTTTCAAATTTATTCCAAAAAAAACTGAATAATGCACATACATCGATTAGAATTGGTCAAAAAAATTGAAATGAACGAGTACTCCAGAAGCTATTTCTTTGATGATCGATCAACTTCCTTGAGAAATCTGAAAGCAATACTCCACTCTGTCTCACATCAGCGAGGATACAGTACTCTGAGACTTAAAACGATCACTTATAGTGTTGTTGCACCAAATTTATAAAAAACACTTACTCGTAAAGCTATGAATTTCGATATGAAGTCTTCAGATCAGTGCGTAATTGGAAAGTAATACGAACACCAAGAGTGCGCTGTTAATTATCACTGATAGAATTGAAAGGGTGGTTACTGGTCAGTAGCTGAAAGTAATTAAAACATACGAAAAATATGATTTTAGTGGTTCAACTTTTTTTTCAAGTTGATAGAAATTTAAATCACTATTGACCATGACGCAAACTCGGCAAAAACGCGAAATCTTGTCTGTTTATGAGTTTAAAATTAACCAATCTTTGGTTCACTTCCTATACATAAGTAGATAACTGATATATTTTTCAACAAGCCACTCACCAACAATTAACGTTTGAAAGAAATAAGCTAGCTACGTATGGAATTAAAGTGGAAATCGAAATACTAAAACAAAATCGCTAGATAGATGAAAGTGAGTTTCTTGCGTACATTTCGATATGGTCGACAAATATGTAGGTTGACTGCCAGATTTCATCAAGACACGTTGGAATCAGTAAAATAAATTGAACAGAATCAATATTCAAACCACTTTCAAGGTAATTAATAAACGACAAATTGAGTAGGTTGATATAATACTCATACATAAGATGAAAAACAGAAAAGAGCAAACTGGAAATAATTCAACTACAACTAGAAGCACACACAAGTCTAAAAAAAAATCTGCATTTTTAAGACGATACTTTGAAATTCAGAGAAAAAAATCTTAATCGAAAGCCATAGTAGAATTGGGTACACAAAAGACTGCGTAATCAAAAACATATCGAAAATGAAACAACAAGAATTAGAAAAGGAAAAAATACAATTAAAAAAAAATTCAACCTGCAGTTGTATCTACCGTATTGAAAAGCTAATTCAAGACTTACCCATAACATGTTACTCGTTTGTCTCTTCTTCCAATATTTAGTCTAGCATCGATGATGAAATTTGATCTAGTCACCGCGGAAATTCTATCGCATTGATGCACGTCAAATATTATATAAAATGAAAATTCTTCAAAAAATACTACATATCTTTCAGTAGAAGACTGATGTATTTTACACAGTGTACACCTCAAAAATGCTGCATATCTTCCAGTAAAAGACTGTTATTGTTATGCTGCACAGCGCACACACATCTCAACTATCGAACTGCACGACTCTGTATTTCATTTACAAATGAAACATTCAAAAAGAATTATGATACAGCCAAAGACCGACATAAAGGTAAATAAAGATCTGGTTCATACTTCATAGTCAATGAGTCATCTTAGATAAAGCCGATAAAGGGATCGATCGAAAATGAAATATAATATAATAAAATAACACTTGTTACACTGACGAAACACAGTGTGATATAATGAAAAGTCTACAATTACACAGAAGAGAAAAGGCTTTAAAATTCTGCCTACTTTTGTATTTATTCTCATGTTTTATGATCCACAGGGATAGACTAAATAAGAACACCTGCTGTGAATATAGGAGCCGCTTCCATTCATCCATTGTATTCTTTGTACTGAACGCGATGGAAGACCCATTGAGATAAATTTGATAACTTCCAGTAAATTGCCACTTGCATTTTACTATTTTAAAATGATGAACCCCTACAGTGAATTGTTCTATTGTATGCAGTAAAATTTTGATTTACAACCTTGTTGACTGAAGGGACGAGACACGACAAAGTAATAAATTACTGATAACAGGTTTTCTTCAACAATACTATTGTTATAAAATCAATTAAAAAACTGAAGACATCTCAAATGAAAACATGACATTGATAAGGATATCAAAACTGACCAACGGATACCGAATATTTTTAAGAAGTAATTAAACAGTTTTTCCTGGTATATTACAGATAATTTCGATTATTTCCAATAGCCAATTATTATTCAATTGAAACGAACACTATATTTTCACCAGGTAGCGCTAGCAATAAAAGGTTATCGAGATTGGCATCACTAATGATGTAATGATAATAATTTCATTAGGGAGAGTTTATGCGATCAAATTATTTGCACAAATCATCAATTGCCCGAGAGTATTTTTTAAAATCTCTTCAATGATGGGCGATTTGTACAAATTATTTGATCTTATAAACCCTCCTTTATAACAACAGTTCCTTGGTTAGTATTTTAATTCATTTTTAAACTTATAGCTAGCGTTTGTATTCGATAAATTTTTATTGTTATCTTTTTAAAATTAAATTGAGTAAATTGATCAGTTTATAAGCGAATTTCGTCGGGTAGAACATCGAAATAAAGCATTTTTCATTAAGAATTCCAACTACTATACTTTCTACGGCGCTGGATCAACTTTCTATATTCAAATCGTCATTCTTGACCAGAATAACGTCGCATATTTCAAAATAATACTTGTTCTATTAATGTTTCTTCAACGCTAAATAATATTTTTGTACATCCCCTATCGTAGAAGAATTTGAAACATAGTTAATTGAAATACTTACATTTTATTATTTTTTCAATACGTTAAAAATTATAAAAGGCACATAAAAACTACAATGCTATACATTTCCATAAAGAAAGAATGAAAGAAAAAACCAATAGATTAATATTATATAAATCGTTATTACATTATTGACAATCATTATTTTTCAATAGAAAGAAATGTATTTATATATATATGTATATATCTATATATCATTAAAACTATACATGCAATCGATTTAAAATATTGAATCGCGCAAACATAATTATCAACACATACAAGAACAAAATATAATTTTAAAAAAAGCTTACGGCTGAACATGATCTGTTGCTAAAAATGTAAAAAGCGACATACAGAATATATCTTAGCGACTTCATGGAAGATAGAAAAACGAAATTTAAAACGAATGCGGGATTGCAATCGTTGAAACCGTACACATTCATCCCTAAGACGTATGCAGTATATACGCGAATTACGCACATCTACATACTACACACTTGCTTACATTTCTTACATTTAACGTACGAATACTTGCAGGTAGTTTTTTTTTGTTTTTTTTTTTTTGCTTGTACGAAGAAACATCGCAAATAGTGTGGCGACCCGTGTTTCGACAGTATAAACTAACTGAAAAGACAACACAACGTGGTAGTACAAAGTAATGCTGATTTTAGTAAGGAAAGAAGTCGGCTTGTGTGTGAATACTCGAATACACACGCACCAACTTATAGAGAGGAGAAAGCTGTACAGTTGGTCATACGACGCAACAAAGCATTTCGTTTGCTTTTTTTTTCAACTAAAAAATACGGCGACGGCTTGTTAATTGGACTGAAAAGTTGGTCAGATTCGGGATTCTCAAGATCGTCAATTCTCACACACACCCGCACTCTGTACATGTATTCGGATAAGATAATTATTTAATTTAAGCAAAAAGGAAGCGATTCGACACGCGATAAAGTCAATTCGAAATTATGAACACCGCAAAAAGGAATAGAAACCAAAAACAAAAAAAAAACGACGATGATACCGATTAAAATTGCATGATATTACAACAAGGATGGGAAGAGAGGTGAAAGGTGTTAGTGTTACCGGCAATGTTGACAAATTATTTGTTTGCCGAAAGTAGGTAGTATCGAGCTATCGACAAACGACAATGGCTACGATCAATCCGAAAATCGTCGAGAATAAATTCACAATAATACGACAGGTTAGTCACGTTACATACATTCGACCAAATGAAAATATTCGAATGCTCGTCACGCTTAAACTGGAAAAATTTCATTAAATTCCGATCAACACAAACGATGTAATCATTTAATGAAAAACAATACAGCTTCATGTTCCGATTTTCAATTTCGACTAGAAATCAAACAGTACGTAGGCTTACCGCTTACGAGCTATGTATATATATATATATATATATATATATATGGTCTCTTCAGTTATGCAAGACCTCAAAATGTACTTAAATTTCAAATCTTTTAGATTCTCAACATTGTCGGCAACGCAGGGTGATAGCAACTTATTTGAGATGATTGCGGAAACCAGGTAACGCATGCGAGAACTGTCAAATTTAACTCCATGAAGTCTTTTGTAAATGAGAGAAAAAAAACGACCGATAAAAATAAGGTAGTTAAAAAAAATCATAAGCACGCTTTACAGCATAACGACAAAATTACCCAAAAACCTGTTTCAGCAAAACGTAAACTAAATTCATACTCTAAAACTTCGTCAACACAAAAAAGCCGCGTAAAATTAACTTTACATAATATTGCTAAACAGGAACGTAAAAATAACCACGACAATACAAAATAATTCTCTGATCAACGCAATCATACTGTTTTTAAAATGAAAATGAATAAATACATAAATAAATAAACAAACTAAACGAATAAATAAATAAATAAATAAATAAATAGGTACCTAAATAAAATAAAATAAAATAAAATAAATAAATAAATAAGAAAACAAAGAAGAAAAAGAAAGGCGGAAAATTCATCGGAATAACTTCGTATAGAGATCTTGGTTTGCGTAAATATACACGTTCGAATGAAAAATTTTTTCTCGCAAATACATACAAAATTTTACACTTGGCATTTTTCATTTATACACGTCAGTCTTGCAAAATAATAAATAGGTATTTTTTTCGTCAATTAATTACATTTATATTAACATGGTTTGCACTTTGTACACATACGTAATCTAAAATATGTTTGTTCTTCGCGTATTTCACATATCATTTCAACGTTCAATTAAAAAAAATATACATATTTTCATCAGAATATTACAAACAAAAGAAATGAAGAAATGAAGGGAAAAAAACTGAAAAAAAGAATTCGTAAAATAACTAACAATATGAATCAAAAAAAAAAAAAAAAAAAAAAAAAAAAAAAAAAAAAAAAAAAAAAAAAAA